>VZQC01002209.1:295754-312371 GCA_009823505.1 Rhizomys pruinosus
AAAAAAAAAAAAAAAGAATGTTTTACCCCTTAGTTTTAACATTTTTATTTTTTTTATTTTTAATTGGGTTTTATATATTGTATTATTAGTTTAATTATTAGTAGTAATTGTTATTAATAGTTATAGTTATTGTTATTGAATATATTAATAATAATTGATAAAAATTCGGTCTAATGATAAATTGTTCATTGTTGTTGACTATTATTATTGACAATATTATTCATAATAAGTATTAATGATTGTTGACTAATAATGGTTAATAATAATTGATAACAAAAAAAATCAAGATGGCAATGATGGTAACAACTTCTCATGGGGCATATCTAGCCAGTCTTCAATTAACTAATGGGCATAAGAACTGTAAAAGAAAATTTTATTAAGAGTTAGATATTGAAAAATCTTTAAAGTGGGTTTTCATGCCAGGTCTGGAGAAGGCCAAGAGCTTGGAGGAAGATAGTTATTAAAATCCACTTTGTAAGGTTTGAAGTTTAAAATGGTATGCTTAAAAATAACATATATTTATATAGGGTGATATTTCAGTAGAGATTTATACAGAAATACAAAATAAACCATATAAGTTAATGGACTTGATTTCTCTGAAGTCATAGTCTAGTCATATAGTTTTAAAGAACAAAGTGTATTTTGGATAAAATTTATTTGGCAGGTATTCAACTTTGCCCAAGCTTTGTCTACATATTATAGGATATTAGTAGACTTAGTAAAAGACTAAGTAAAAATGTCTGTATTAGTTAAATTTGGTTGAAGGTTTTGGTGAAAATGGTAATACATTTGAATTAATTGGGAATATAAAATGTTTTATTTGTAATCTGTATTGAATTTCCAACAATAACTTTGGGGTTAAGGTATACAAATGGTCTCTATATTTTTCTGTGTTATACAGTATCACCTTGTAACACTTTCCTTTTTTTGTGGGAGCTTCTAGGAAGCTTCCTTTATCACAAGCAGGTGCAACACAGTTCTGCTAAGGGAAGGGGGACACAGTGCCCACTTTGTAGACACTGTGGGGAACTGACCCCTAGGCACAAAGGTCCCTAACTGTAAATTAGAGCCAACTGTTACAGTGGTAATTTCTTATATAACAGGTATAACTACCTTCTTTAATTGACTGATAGACATAGGAACTGTGAAAGGATAATTCTTTATTTAGAGCCAAATACAATAGTAAAGTCTTTATAAGCTGTGTAATTAAGCGAAATATATTAATACAGGAGAGCTCTGATACTAGCAATGGATTATTCTGCCTAGGAGATGTTGGATAGGGGATTTAAGCCCCCCCCAAAAATGATTAAGGCCTTTTGCCTATAAGTGGTATATCTGCAAGGAGAAAGGCAGTGAGTCCCTGTTGTCAAAGACCTGGTGTAAGCATGAAAAAATGTTTTGAGACATTGCTTGCTAATGTACAACTGGCCTCTGAAATGCCAGAGAGCGTTACCAAAGGCCACTAAAGCAATACAGCAAAATATTGGTCTCACTGAGACAAGCAAGACTCCTCTGTCAGTATCAGCGACACCTCAATTGCCTGGAGATACTGTGCAACAGTGGCAGCCATGTGTCTCTATATATCCCAAATCTAATTAGCTATTAGCTCTCTCCTCGGAGGAATAATTCATGTCCTCTAGTAGTTAGGAGATGATATAAGCCACAGTAAGAACTTGTCACCCTTCATAGAAAAAACCACAGTTTGTGGATTAGCATACCATCCAAACATCTGTGTCCATGCTCATAGCTTAGCTTGCCATTGTAATTAGTACTGTTTAAATGCCTGTTTAAATGCCTGTACATCTAATTGCTTGTGCTTTTTCAGTAGGATTAAAAAGGTACCCCTGAATAAGCTGTCAATCCATGAAGAGAAACAACCTGAACAGTCTATAGAGTCCAGCATGACATCTCCAGAGAAAATAGACTGTTTTGCTTCTCACCCACTTGTGCCCCTTTCCCAAAGCCTAGGGACCAACTTGTGGAAGAGGAGGCTTGGTAGAATGTAAGGGCTGCGGAGAGATTGGGGTGAATCATGAGACTACAGCAATATAGACTGGACTCTTATTTGATCAACATGCTTGTGCATACAAGCTTCTCCAACTGGACTATGGGAACCTTGGCTTGTTTCAAAATTTGGACATAGATACTTGCAAATTGGTTTTGGACATAGATACTAGCAAATTGGTTTTACATGAATGTTACATTCATTGCTTATGCTTGACAATTAGCTCACTTCATGGTTGGGATTTTTGGATATTAATTGGCCTTAGTGTGAAAATAGTTTCAGGTCTGACCTGCCCCCCACTGCCTAACACTCAAAACAGGCTTGAGCAGCTGGCTATTCAAAACTCAGTTTCCTTTGTGTTGTTAGCCTCGCCCATGGGCTCCCCTGCCTCTCAGAAAAATTAAAAAAATAAAATTAAAAGGGTGAGATGTGGGAAAACTTACTTAACATGGGTTGCATTCTAAGCCAATGGGACCTCCCTGGCCACACCCGTGGGGTGGGGTGTAGTGACGAAAAGGTTTAGGATTTGGCCCTGAGAATTGAGTCATGGTGGATATTTAAGCATACATCTTGAAATAAAATCTCTTTCTGCGGGGCTGGAGAGATGGTCTAGCAGTTAAGAGCGCCGACCACTCTTGCAGAGGACCCGGGTTCGATCCCCAGCACCCACATGGCGGCTGAGAACCGTCTGAAACTCCAATTCCAGGAGAACTCCAGTTCCAGGGGAATCCGAGACCCTCTTCTGACCTCCGCGGCATTGCACGACACGGGTGCGCAGACCTACACGCAAACAGTACATTCATACACATAAATAAATTTAAAAAAAATTAAAAAAAAAATCTCTTTCTGCATTTTCCTGCATGTGTTTCCCACATGGATCATCCTGGGATTAGATGGGCCCCACCACAAACCTCTGGTGGGCTCCCCACAAAAAAAAAAAAAAAAAAAAAAAGAGCCAACAAGCAATAATGTGGCTTCTCATTGGTTCACAGCCTCGGTCTGTAACCAATCCGGAGGGAGCACACCTATGCCTCTGTCCTTACGAGGATGCGTGGAGCTGCCTCATACAGGCCTGGCAGAAGTCTAGAAGGCAGAGGGATCCCACCACCTCACCCGAGGGGCAGGGGAACCTCAACCCATAAGTCTAGATTCCTTTGGGGTCTCTCATGTGGGTCAGGCATGCAAACCTGAATTTCCAGTGTACCGTGTTGGCAGATAGTTAATGAGCCAAGGAGGGTAGAGTTCCTGTCCCTGGAGAAGGAGAACCTGTTCCTATCTCTCCTTAGAACAAAGAAGAGGACATCTGGAAAGTTGGTGTGCAGTCCTTGACACTCATATCTGCTTAACCACCTCCACCTGGGGGAGGCTTGCCCACACCTTTGATCATGCAGTTTATCCCTTGCCACCATATTGTATTTTCTCTATGCCCCATTTCTCTCTCTCTCTCTCTCTCTCTCTCTCTCTCTCTCTCTCTCTCTCTCTCTCTCTCTCTCTTCTTTGCTTATTTTGTGGCATACCTACCCATTCTGGAATGTAAGGTCCACAAGAACGGGGCCCTTCTCTGCTGTGACATGAACTGTCCCCAGTTGCTAGAACAGGACCTGCCACTCACTGAATGAATCATTAGCTGCTGTCACTTTGTATGCCCCAGCAAGCTCCACAAGTCAGAACTGCGATAACCTTATGTTACAAAGAAGCTGAGACTCAAAGAAGTTAAGTGATGTGGCCAAAATTATGCAAATGGGAAGCTGTTGTCCAATCTCTGGCTTCCCTGTAAGGATATCCCAGCCCTGGCCTCCAGTGCCCTTGCTTGGGACACTCAGATGGACTACCTTTTATGCAACATCCCAGCAGGCACAGTGGTAATTAACTGCTTCACTTGGTGCCAGATGCTCTTCTAAATATTTAATTTCCTCACTTGCTTAATCTCCATGTGAGTTACGAAGTGTGCATCCTATTATCATATCATCTACTTACACCTGATGAGGAAATGGAGGTGCAGTAAAATTAAAGAAAAGGCTCAGGGACACATGGCTAGAGAAAGGAGCATAGACTGTTCGACTTCTGATTTAACCCTTGCTCCTGCATTTCAGCAATGAACGTGAAAACACGGCTTCATTTACAAGTGTGCACCACTGGGGAGCTAGACGGCCTTGGCCAAGCTGTGTGAAATCTCTGGCCACAAACAGCCTTATGTGCACAAAGGGACAGGAATCAGCTTCCTCTCAAATGTGTTCTGTAGAACAGGCTGTTACTATATGTTTAGGGTGGAGTTCCATGACAATTAGGTTTTTGTTGAGTTAAGCTAAATTAGGCAGATTTTTTTTTTTTACAGCAGGCCAGCTCAGTGCCTTTGATACACTAACATTGAGTGTGTAAGAGGACATAGCATTCTTCAAGCTTTACGGAACTCAGGGAAATGTGGTATCTCACGGAACACAGACTGGGAAGCATTCATTAAAGAAGCTTGGCTGGAAACGTAGCCAAGTGGCCTAGTGTCCAAACAAAGAAAGCCCTGGCTTCTGCCCCCACACCACAGCAACTGGGCGTGATAGCACATGCCTGTAATCTCAGCGCTCAGGAGGCAAAGCCAGGAGGAGATGAAGTTTAGTTCTTGATATAGTGAGTTCAAAGCCAGACCCAACTGCCTGAGACTCCATTGCATATTCCCCTAGACAAGACAGTTGTCATCTCTTCTCTCTTTTGCTTGCTGGGAAGAGAGGAATTTGTAGACACTTATCAGCTCCTTCAGGCCTATTAGGGACCTCTGATGATGAAGAAAGGGAACTTGGACTCCGTGGCTGAGCAACCACTATATACCAGCTCTGTGTTTATGATTGTAATCGTCTCTCAGGAGTCACAAGCCAGACTTTGAGGAAGGTTTTATTGTAAGATGGTGGCATTGCACTGCAGATGAAAATGTTGGAGCCAAATAAGCATCCTAGCTTGCCTTTGGACAGCTATAGCTTTAGCTTTGGGAACATGGGCCTGTCAGCTAACTGCTCTCGGCCTCAGTTTCCTCATTTGTTAGTTGGTAATGTGACACCTACTTCATACGCTTATTGAGAGGGTTTGCTGACAAATTGCAGGGAATCACAGAATCTGCACATAGCTGATATTCAGTAAGACCATTTATTATTAAAAATCATTATTATTAAATTATTGCTGTCATCCTCATTAAGTCTATTTACAGATAAAATAGCTGGAGCCTAGAAAGGGTAAGTAACTTGCTTAAGGTCACAGAGTTATTATTGTTAGCCACTAAGTCAGGAAAAATTGGGCTGGAGAGATGGCTCAGAGGTTAAGAGTACTGGCTACTCTTGCAGAAGACCTGGATTTGATTCCCAGCAGCCACATGAACGCTAACAACCATCTGTAACTCCAGTTCCAGGAGATCCAACATCTTCTTCTGATCTCCACAGGCTCTGCATGACGTGGGTGCACTTACATACACGCAGGCAATCTACTCATACACATAAAATAAAATATTTTTAATTTATTGCAAAAAGCACTTAGAGGTGTTATTGTCCTCTATGATGCAAACTGAGCCTGCCCCAAAGTGTTCCTGTCTACCATTCTGTCCTTTGGGACATGTGCTCATGACTCCAGGACAAATGTCTCCCAAAACATGGCTGCCATTTTTCCTTCTAAAACTGTGGCTGTAAACTGAGCATGGCCAGAAGTGTGCCTCCCCTGTATGAATATATAGGAATCCTAAATAAAACTCCTAAACTTCCTCTGTTCAGGAAAGGCGTTCCTTTGGTAATAGTGCTTGTGTTCTTACCTGCTACAAGCAATAAATCTTTCTTTGCTGTCTTATTTGACTGAGTTTGCTTTCCTCTTTGTACTCTGTAAGATGCAACCCATGTTCACTAGAGTTATGACATTATGAGTGGCTTGCCAACCACGACTGTAACGTTGCTCCTCCTCAGAATTCCTGGAGGTATTTCAAGTGGAAATAAAACACCCCTCCCATACCAGGCCCACATCACATGCCACTCTGGATTGAGTGGGCAGGAACTCCCCTTTGGGACTCAGACTACACCACCCATGCAGGAGTGCTCAGACCCACTTGGTAATAATATATGCCAGTGTGCCAGGGCCCTGACAACTGGGCCTGGACAACTAAGAGGATCCAGAGCCTAGAAGTACACTTCCATAAGCCTCTATGTGCAGGGAGGACCCTGAACATTCTTCCAAATCTTAATCTGCTTCTGAGAACATCCCACAAGAGCAGCTGCTGGTGGGGTCAACCTAGGGGCTTCCAAGTCCTAGCATGGATGGGTGTCTCCATCGCTGCAGAGGGGAGGGGTCATAGGGAAACCACACAGAGATGAAGCGAATGGGCTTCCAGGAACTTCCCTGAAAGTAACGAACGAGGCTGAATTTGGACGTTCCTTTCTTTTCTTTTCTTTTTTTTTTTTTTGAAAAAGGAGAGAGCGTGAACGCAGTCCCCCCACTACCACAAATTATGCAGTTGAGTTTCCCGCATTTGGGGAAATTGCAGGGGTCAGCACATCCGGAGTGCAATGGATAAGCCTAGCCCTGGGAAAACCACCTTCATGATCATGGTATCTCCCCTGCCAGGTAAGTATGGATGTTCCTTTCTTGTCTCTCCATGTAACTTTCTGTCTTGGGAAAAATATGCTGCTATCTACACTGAGGGCACTAAAAAGAGCGGAGTGAGGAGAAGGGTCTGTTTTGAAAGTCTGTGACCTAGGCTTTCTTTTATATTACATATATTGGGGAAACTGAGACCCGGGTGGGAGGACTGCCTCAAGCCCCGGCGTCTTTGCTAGTGGAAGAATGAGCACTAAAACTCACCCACGATGTTTCATATCAACCTTTCAACTGTCAGTTTGAGATGAACTCATTTTAAAAGTGGCTGGAAAACAAAACCAATAATGATGGAAAAACAGTAACAAATCTCATTTTAATATTTTGAGACCGATGTGGTGGTTCACACCTTTAATCCCAGCACTCAGGAGGCAGAGGCAGGTGGATCTCTGTGAGATAGAGCCCAACCTGATCTACATAGGGAGTTCAGGCCAGCTGGAGCTACAGGGAGACCTTGTCTCAAAAAGACCCCCCCCCATTTTTTTTCAGAATTTCATTTTTGACAGATTCATTTTGGTTCTTAACACATGTCTGTTAGAGAAAGTTATTGAGCTTATCTTCCTGTATATCTACTAACTGAATTTTTTCTGGAAAAAGAAGGGGGACCACAAAGGCTAGTTTACATTGTTGTTCATTTTCAAGTTGATTTCCCACAGTAGAGTCATTCTTCTTCTGTCCATGCTTGGAGCTCACTGTGTCCCACATAGCAAGTACTGCAGGTCCAAACAGGCTCACAGAGGAACATAGTTACCAGTTCCCAGTGTCCTCTCCCCTGAGCATGCAGGTGACTCAGCAGCAAGTGTCAGGGAATACAGGAGGCCCAGTCCTGGTACACTGACAACCTGCCAATTCCAGGCTTAACTACTTACTATCTGTGTGAGCTTGAACAAGTCACATGGCATCATTACCATCAGCTGTAAAACACAGGTAACAACAAATACCAGCATGGCAAGGTGGCTCAGTGGATAAAAGAACTGAGTTCAATCCCCGGAACCCATATGAGAGAGAGAACCAAACCCCACAAGTAGTCCTCTGACCTCCATATGTGCACCCTGACATGTGCACCACACCCCAAGAAATAAAATAACTAAGTCTGAGTTTTAAAAGTCATATACCGAGTGCACAGAGCTTAGATAGGCGATTTCCCAGGACCACCTGAAGCACAGGTAGGAGCCGGGCGACTCAGCCAGGTGGATTGTTGGATAATTCCATCACTGGATTGTTAGATAATCATTTCATTGGTCTGTTGGATAATTCAATCATTGTCTTGTGGGGACGGAGTCTCCCTGCTAGCTGGTATAAGAGGTGGGCCTGTTGCCACTGTGAGACTTGAGTGCACAGAGCTTAGATCGGGGATTTCCTAGGACCACCTGAAGCACAGAGTACAGGCATATTACACACACCCCACTCTGCCAACTGGAATTGCTGAGGGAGTGTCCAAGTGGATTCTTTGGAGAAGCTTCAGAGCAGAAAGGGAAGAGTGAATTAGACTTCCAATATATATACAAAATTGAAAGCCTAAAACCTAGACAAGTCAACACTCCATAAACAAGGAGAAAAACAAAACAAACAAACAAACCGAAGGCATCTGAAGGAGGCAAGCAAAGCAACCCTTCAACACACTGAATAGGCATTTGGAATTCACATTGGAATACAGGCAAAGGGAAACCCACATGCCAGGGACACGATGAAAGGACAACATGGGAAAGGTGCAGGATAATTCCACACCCAAGCTCCACCAACCCTGTGGGAGATTCCTACAGTGGGATCCCCCTGGGGGTGGCCTAGGACACAGATCTTAGAGGAACAATTGCAGAAATATTCAAAGAAATCAAAGAATATAAAGAACAAGTCAGAGAACTAAGGAGAGAGAATGAAAAACTCAAGAAGGACCTAGAGGGGGAGATTGGCAAACAAAGGAAGGAAGTGGAAACACTGAAAAAGGAAACCAACCAGTGAAGCAAGGATCTCCAGGAAGAGATTGAGAAGCTCCAAAAGGAAGTGGAAATACTAAAGAAATCACAAGATGAAATGAAAAAGGAAATCAAACACTCACCCAATAAAGAGGAAAGGAATGGAAAAAGCCTCAAAAGTAGAATGGAGGAAGCAGAACAAAGAATATCAGACCTGGAAGATAAACAGAACAACTAAAAATCTCAAGTAAAGATTATGGAAAAATTTAAAAATACACAAAAGTGGAACAACCAGGAATTGTGGGACACTATGGAAAGATCAAACCTCTACATCATAGGGATAGAAGAAGGAGAAGAATCCCAAGGAATGGTATTGATGAGATCTTCAATAGAATAATAGATGACAATTTCCCCAAACTAAAAAAGACAAACCAATACAAATACAAGAAGCACATAGAACTCCAAACAGACAAGATCAGAAAAGCAACTCCCCACACCATATCATAGTTTAAATGCTAGACTCCCAAAACAAAGACAAAATTCTGAAAACCATAAGAGAAAAACAACAAATTGAATAAGGGGAAAGCCATCAGAATTACAAATGACTTCTCAGTGCAAACTATGAAAGCAAGAAGAACTTGGAGCAAAGCATTCCCACTGTTAAAGGACAAAAGCCAACCCAGGTTACTATACCCAACAAAAATGTCAATTATAGTTGAAGGAGAGAGAAAAATCTTCCTTGACATAAACAAGATGATAGAATATATATCCGGAAAACCAACCCTTCAGAGAATACTTGAAGCAATTCAAAGGATAGAAAAAAGGAACAACTATCCCCAGGCACCTAGAAAGCCTAACTGCAGAAGTAGAAACCTAAACCAAAATCGCAAATGGATAATATGGTGAAAGGAAGCAACGCACATCTTTCAGTTATAAACTTAAATATTAATGGGCCAAATTCCCCAATCAAAAGACATAGCCTGGGAGATTGGATTAGGAAACAGAACCCATCTATATACTGTCTACAAGAAACCCATCTCACTCTCAAGAATAGGCACCAACTTAAGGTGAAGGGATGGAAAAAAATATTCCAAGCAAGTGGTACCGAAAAGAAAGCATGTATTGCTATTTTAATATCAGACAAAATAGATTTCAAAGTAAAAGAAATCAGAAGAGACAAAGAGGGCCATTACATCTTTATCAAAGGAACAATTGACCATGAAGATTTATGCACCAAACTCTGGTGTACCAATCATCATAAAGGCAATTCTCCAGGACCTCAAGGCACAGATTAACCCCAACACACTCAGAGTGGGGGACTTCAATACCCCACTGAGCCCTTTGGACAGGTCAACAGGACAAAGAATAAACAGAGAGACATCTGAATTGAATGATACAATACACCAAACGGACCTCACGAATATCTACTGAATATTCCACCCAAATACCAGAGAATACACTTTCTACTCAGCACCCCATAGAACATTCTCCAAAATTGACCACATACTGGGACACAGAAAAAAACTGAACAAATACAAAAAGATTGAAATAATTTCATGCATTATTTATTTTTTTTTATGTGTATGAGTGTACTGTCTGCATGTAGGTTGGTGCACCCCTGTCCTGCAATGCCATGGAGGTCAGAAGAGGACAACAGATTCCTGTGGAATTGGAGTTAAAGATGGTTCTTAGCCGGCATGTGGGAGATGGGAATCGAATGCTGGTCCTCTGCAAGAGCAGTTGGCATTCTTAACTGCTGAGTCATTTCTCCAGCCCCCAATTTCATGCATTCTATCAGACCACAGTGCAATAAAGCTCAATATCAACACCAGGATAAGCCCTACTATCTACAGGAACACATGGAGACTAAACAACACACTCCTGAATAATGAATGGGTTGAGGAAGAAATACAGAAAGAAATAAAAGCATTCCTGGAACTGAATGACAATGATAATACAACACAACAAAACCTATGGGATACTTTAAAAGCACTCCTAAGAGGGAAGTTTATAGCCTTGGGTGCCTGCATTAGAAAAACAGAAAGACTCCAATAAGACTGGCTAGGATCAAGAAAACAAATGATACCAAGTGCTGGAGAGGTTGTGGGGAAAGAGGAACACTCATCCACTGCTGGTGGGAATGTAAACTCGTATAGCCACTATGGAAAGCAGTGTGGAGAACCCTTGGAAGACTTGGAATAAACTTGCCACCCGACCCAGCCATACCACTCCTAGGCATGTACCCTCAAGACTCACCCCACCACAGAGATACATGCACGGCCATGTTTATTTCAGCTCTCTTCACAATAGCAAGGAGCTGGAAACAACCCAAATGCCCCTCAACTGATGAGTGGATAGAGAAAATGTGGTACATCTACACAATGGAGTTCTATGCAGCAGTAAAGAAAGACGACATCATGAGCTTTGCAGGAAAATGGCTGGAGCTAGAGGACATCATGCTGAGTGAAGTAACACAGTCCCAGAAAAACAAACGATGAATGGTATCCCTCATCTGTGGATGCTAGTGNTAAAGCAACAGACAGGAAGAACAGAACAAAAAAAGAAGGAGCAGAATATTCAAGAAAGAGAAACAGAAAGGAGAAAAATGAATCAACCGAAAACAAGACACCAAAAGCAAGAAAGCCAAAAGGGCTGGAGAGGAACGAATACAAAAGAGAGTACCGGAACCCAGGGGGCTCCAAAAGAGTTAAGAAAAAATGGCAACGCACAAGCAAGAGAAGCGGGGAGGAAAGGGAAAAAGAGCCCAACAGGGACAAGGAAAAATGTTAGCTCTAGACAACCGACCGGAAGGACGGCAAAAACCGAGCGCGACTAAGGGGGAAAACCGCAGGAAAAAGGGCTAGGAAGAGCGTGAAAGCCGCGGGGAAGCACCAGAAGCGCACACAAGAAGGAGAGCGACAAGCGGAAACAGTACTCAGCGGGGGGAAGAAAGGGAAGAGGGGTAATCGGGTTCTTGGTGTGCAAGAAGAAAACGGCCCAAACGAAATAAAAGCCCCAGGGTGGTGGTCACAGCAGGAACCCTATGGGAAAAACAGGGGTCAAAAAAGACGTACAACCCGGAGGAGCCGCAAAGGGGGCCTGAAGGAGGACGGAGACATGAAACCAGAGGGGAGGACAGCCGCCCAAAGGGCTGTGCGCGGAAGCCACCAGCACGGGATAGACCAAAAACCAGGCAAAGATACAACCAAGAACAGGAGAAACAGAGGGCCGAGTCGCTATGAAGGAACACAGAGATGCGAAAATTTTTGTTTTTAAAATATGTTTTTTACTTTATTTATTTTTGTTGTTGTATGAAGGTACATTGTGATGTGGTATGTGCAACCATGTTTGTTGCCAATGCTTAGAGGTCAGAGGAGGGCATCAGCTTCCCCTGGAAATGGAGTGCTTAAAGATGGTTCTCAGCTGCCATTGTGGGTTTCTGGGGATAGAACTGGGTCCTCTGCAAAGAAAACCGTCGGTGCTCTTAACACTTCTATCTAGCCCCATCTCTTCAGCCCCACTTCCACATTCTTATAGGACACTCAGCCACACAGCACCAGAATCTGTATTACTTTGCTAAGAGGTCTTTAATAAAATAGTAGAATCTGGTTTGGCTTTTAAAGGGTGGTACATATAGAAAGGCTCGCCCTCACCCTATCCAAAATCTCTTCAATATTGTACTTGAACCGCTTTTGCACTTAGAGCTCAATAAGGCACGGGGGAAGGAAACGAAAAGGAAACTATTAAAGGAGTACTAATTGGGAAGGAACAAAAAAGAGGAAGTTAGTGTGTATATCCATTTTTGCTGATGATATGATTGTTTAACTTAAAGGATGCTAAAAAAAACTCTACCAGAAAACAACACTAGCAATGAGTTAAGCAGAGGTCGGTTATATTTAAAATTGCCCCAGGACACAAAGTCTTCAACCTAGAAAAACTTGGTCTTCGCCTCTTCCACACAACCAACAAGCAACTGAAGAAGGAATTACAAGGAGACCTTTCCCCCACCAAAGCCTCAAAAACAATAAAATACCTCGACACAAACCTAATCACAGACACCAAAATCTCTACAAAAAAACTTTACATCCCTCTACAGAATGAAACTAGTCCGGAGGGACCTCAGAAGATGGAAACAACCCCATTGCTCATGGATGTATTGGGGAAAATTAATATACGTCAAAAAATGTCCATTCTACCCAAACTCTTGTACAGATTTAATGCCAATTCTCCGTTTTAAAAATCCCACGAGTTTCTTCACATGCTGGGGAGGAAAAAAGGTCTTAATTTCATTTGGAAAACGAAAGACCCTGACTAGCCAAGCAACCCTGAGTGAACAGAGCAATACGGCGGGGGGATTTCTATACCAGCCTTCAAACTCTACTACAGGGATATAGTCATTTAAAAAAACAGCTTTGGACTGGTCACACACAAAATTAACAGACCTGTTGACCCCTGGAACAAAACCGAAGATCCAAAATGAACACATTAAAGTTTCAGCCACCTCATATTTGATCAAGGGGGAACAAGGCGAAAGGAACCCACAATGGACGCAATAGAGCATCTTCAGCAAGTGGTGTTGGCAAAAAAAATGGATCACAACGTTTTAGAAGAATGAAATATTAAAACTCCACTACCTCCCCTAGCCCTCGTACAAAAGTCAAACTCCGATGGATTAAATACCTCAATGTGAAATCCAAACCTCTGAAGGTGATAAAGAAAAGTTGGCAGCAGCCTACAATACCCTAGGACCACTGGAAAAGATTTCCTAAATCAAGACAACAGCCTGCGCAAGCGAATACAGGGTTGCACAATTGACAACTGGGACCTCATAAAACTCAAAAGCTTCCTGTATAGCAAAAGAAACAATCCGGCAACCCTTAGTTCAGTGAAGCGAATTCCCACAGAAGGGGGAGGAAGGAGGAAACATGGAAACCTTCACCGCAGCTACATCTGACAAAGCAATGATTTACAGAATATATAAACTCCCAAAAAACAAAGAAGTAAAAAAAAATTTTTTTTTAAAAAAAGGAAACAAATGATGGAGCAACGAGCTGAACAGCGACTATTCACTAGTGAGGAATTAGAGATGGCTGAGAAACACCTTAAGAAGTGTTCAACATCACTAATCATTAAGGAAATGCAAATCAAAACCACTTTAAGATATCATCTTATTCCAATAAGACTGGCTAGGATCAAGAAAACAAATGATACCAAGTGCTGGAGAGGTTGTGGGGAAAGGGGAACACTCATCCACTGCTGGTGGGAATGTAAACTCGTACAGTCACTATGGAAAGCAGTGTGGAGAACCCTTGGAAGACTTGGGATGAACTTACCACCCGATCCAGCCATACCACTCCTAGGCATGCACCCTCAAGACTCACCCCACCACAGAGATAGATGCATGGCCATGTTTATTTCAGCTCTCTTCACAATAGCAAGGAGCTGGAAACAACCCAAATGCCCCTCGACTGATGAGTGGATAGAGAAAGGATTTCTATGCAGCAGTAAAGAAAGATGACATCATGAGCTTTGCAGGAAAATGGCTGGACGTAGAGGACATCATGCTGAGTGAAGTAACACAGTCCCAGAAAAACAAATAATGAATGGTATCCCTCATCTGTGGATGCTAGTGCCAATTACCTAGTTGTAAGTATTTCTTGTGCACAAGCCCTAGAGCTTTTGTCCAAGTAGTTGGGAGTGATGCATATTGGAAACAACAACAACAACAAAAAGGACTGCATCAAAGAACTGACTGAAATGGTGAACTTCTGCTCAAAACAGTCAACTTCCACACGGAGAATATGGAGAAAGACTGAGAAAGAGATGAAAAGCATGTTTGGCAGAATGCATGAGCTCTGGTGGGGTGGGGGCATAGGGTGAGGGACATGGGTCTAGATTTAAAATATATATATATATATATATAATTAAAAAAGAAGCATCAAGAAAAGTATCAAAGTAATACATGCTAATTATGGAAGAAACAAAAATACATAGTAGAATAAAAAAGGAAAGGGCCAGCCAGATGGTTCAGCAGCTAAAGAGAAGCCCTTCTGCCAAGCTGACAACACGAGCTGGATCCCTGAGACCCACATAGTAGAAAAAGAGCCGACTCCTGCAAGTTGTCCTCTGACCTCCACATACATGTTGTGCATGAAGGTCACAACACAACACACACACACACACACACACACACATACACACACACTAGAAATAAATGTAATAAAATAATTTTAAAGAAAAAAGATCTGCTATAAGCCTACCAAGAGATAAGGAAATCCTCCAACCTCCAATTTTACTCCACTCCTGTGTTTATAGACCTTTATTGTCAAGGGCCGGCGTTTAGCTGGTTACAGAAGGAGCTGCCTGACCAGACCCTGGCCCAGAATAAGGTTGTCTGACAATGGTATAGTGAGTCCCAAGTTCCCATAAGTGTGCATTGCATGCTGGGTGGAAGGAGGCCTGATAGGGTTAAAAAAAAAAGATATCATCTCACTCCAATAAGACTGGCTAGGATCAAGAAAACAAATGATACCAAATGCTAGAGAGGTCGTGGGGAAAGAGGAACACTCATCCATTGCTGGTGGGAATGTAAACTCGTACAGTCACTATGGAAAGCAGTGTGGAGAACCCTTGGAAGACTTGGAATGAACTTGCCACCTGGCACAGCCATACAACTCCTGGGCATATACCCACAAGACTCATCTTACCTCAGAGATACATGCACAGCCATGTTTATTGCAGCTCTCTTCACAATAGCAAGGAGCTGGAACCAACCCAAGTGCCCCTCAACTGATGAGTGGATAGAGAAAATGTGGTACATCTACACAATAGAGTTCTATGCAGTGGTAAAGAAAGATGACATTATGAGCTCTGCAGGTAAATGGATGGAGCTAGAAGATATCATGCTAAGTGAAGTAACACAGTCCCAGAAAAACAAATGACGAATGGTATCCCTCATCTTTGGATGCTAGTGCCAATTACCTAGTTGTATGGCAAACTGAGCAACTTTAATGTGATCTGAAAACAACTGTGCTCTTATATTTTGAATCTCTTAAAAAGTTCTAGAACTAAGCTACCATTTATTTTCAGAGTTAGGAAGTTTTGGTATATGGATGAAGGATATGTATGTATACTTTATTGTAATATAAGATCAAAGGAATGTGGGAAAAAACTAGTTTGTCATGACATGTCTAACCACAGTACTTATTTTATGGCAGTGCTTCTTAGTATTTGTTATACAAGGCTGCTTGAGCTTTTGTCCAAGCATATTCCAAAATATTATAAGTAGTTAAAAGTATCAAGCTGGTGTAACTTAACCTTTCTGCTTAACGACCATACTTAATGCCCAAACTGATTTGGCTGAGGGTCTTAAGGGATAACTTTGTTCCTTGCCCTCAGAGGTCAACTAAGTCCCAGGGGACTATGCATGGGGCATCTCTTGAAATGTCCTGCAAATGTGAGTCACCACTCTTCCCGTGCAGGGAGATCTTGGAGATCCACTAATGGGATTTCAGCCAGTGTGTTCAGTCAATAAAGAGGAAAGTCTGTTCTTGCTTCAAAAAGGGAAGCCTAGTCTGGCAAGACCTAACTTTGTCCTGGAGTGGATGGAACTGGCAATTGAAAAGCCAAAAGGATCCTTGGGCTCCCCCCACAAAAAAACCCTGAGTGACTCTTGAGTACCAGATCTTCACCTGACCTTGAGAAAACAAAAATCTTGGTTAATCTGGGTTAACTGTATGGCCTTAAACATCCAAAAGGAAAGTATAACCAGAAATGAATAAATAGTAAGTCCTGAGAAATTGTACTTCAGGTATAAAACTTAACCTTATAAAACTTAACTTAGTCCAGGCCGGTATTAAAGGCACGCTTGTGTGACTCTTGAGATTTGAGATCTCTTGAGCCCAGCAGCAGGAAGAGGGGAAGACAGGTAGGAACTGGGTGCCTTGGCGAGCTGATTGCTGATCGTTTGGTCCTGCTGTCTTTGGTTTGATTGGCCTTTGTGGCTGTGAGGTTGGAGTTATCCCCCCAGCTGGGATTAAAGGTGTGGTCTTTGGCTTGATTAGATCTAGTGGCTGTGGGGGC
>VZQC01002209.1:318165-406030 GCA_009823505.1 Rhizomys pruinosus
GCCCCCTGAGCTTCTGTACAAAGCAGTTGGACATAATGCATTTTGGAAACAACAACAACAACAGAAAATACTGCATCAAAGAACTGACTGAAACAGTGAACTTCTGCTCAAAACAGTCAACGTCCCCATGGAAAATATTGAGAAAGACTAAGAGATGGAAAGCATGTTTGGCAGAATGCACGAGCTCTGACGGGGTGGGGGAATGAGCGGGAACACGGGTCTAGATTTGTTAAAAATAAATAAATACAATAAAAAAAAATAAAATAAAACAACTTAATCTTAGTAAAAAAACAAAAGAGCACAGTTGTTTTGCCTGTCTTACTGGCAAGTGCACCTACCCTGTGGCTGCCACTGCTTTTGCCATCCTTCAAAGACGTGAGAAGACACAGCTTTTCAACTTTCCAATGTGGACTGAAGACTCATGTCTCTCCAAGAATCCTCCAAACCTTTAGTACCAGATGGGGACTGCTGAGACATCCAGCTTGTGGCCTGAGCTACTACTGGGGTTTCCACTTCTTCAGAGTATAGACTGCCATTGTTGGACTACCCAGGCTGTATCATGGAGACCAGTACAGGAAGATCAAGACAGGACGCGGTGCTTACTGGACCTCATTTGGTAACCATGGGAAGGGAAAATCCCAGTGTGGAGCACAAGGGCAGAACTGATGGTGGTTTGGGCTTGCCAAGGAGGAGACTTCAAACATGACATCTTTCGGCCTAATAAAAAAAACATAAGCTGAAGATGCTAAAACCTATGATATATGTGGCATGCATATGTGCATATTTTGGAGTGATTGATATTGGAAGGAATAACAACAACAACAAAAACAACAAAAAGACTGGGTTAAAGAACTGACTGAAATGGTGAACTTCTGCTGAAAACAGTAAACTTCTGCATCGAGAATTTTTAGAGAGACTGAGAAAAAGATGAAAAACATGTTTGGCAGAATGCATGAGCTCTGGTGTGGTGGGGGGGCAGGGAGAAGACCACAGGTCTAGATTTGATTTGTAATGTAATTTTGTATGAAATGCACAGAGCTTCAATAAAACATTGGCTTAAAAAATATAAAAGTCATATACCACCAGGCATGGTGGCGCATGCCTTTAATCCTAGCACTTGGGAAGCAGATGCAGGTGGATCTTTGTGAGTTCAAGGCCTGTCTGGTCTACATAGTGAGCTCCATCCAGGCCAACTGGGACTAAAAAGGGAGAGCCTGTCTCAAAAAGACAAAGAAATCATATACCATGAACTTGCCATGAATTTCAGGTAATGAGATTATCCTAACATGGGATTATGAGAATGATACACATGAAAGGCCTATAGCAAGTAATAATTAGCACCACTATTATTAACTGTAACTAGTTTTCTTTATTATTTTTTTATTACTTCTTTATTTTTTTCATTTTTTAACAATAAGTAATAATTTATGAGTACAAGCATCCTTCATGTAAAACCAATTTGCAAGCAGTTGTACCCAAACCCACACAGCCCATGGGTCCCACCATCCAGTTGGGGGAGCTTGTATGTTCAATCAAGTTGATCAGATGAGTGTCCAGACTATATTGCTGTAGTTTCACCATTCACCCCAATCGCAGCCCTTACATTCTACTATGCCCCCTCTTCCCCAGATTGTTCCCTAGGCTTAGAAAAGGGGCACAGGTGGACGAGAAGCAAAACAGTCTACTTTCTCTGGAGCTTTTTTTTTTTTTTTACTAGTTTTCAATAAGATCTGATCATCTTACACAGAACTTAAGTGCATTAGACTCTGCACAGCCACACGGAGGCCAGTGGATGCTACACTTCTACACACATGCCTCCAGTGAGCTCTGGCCTCTGTAGTAATGTTAAACTCTTCCTCCATAGGCCGATATTGGCCAGTGATGTGATCATCTGAGAAATGTGACCAAGAAACAGGTTCAAGAATCAGTCTGTGGGGTTTCATCACCGGAGCCACTGTTTTAATTGCAGGCAAGTTCTTTCACCTCCTGAGCCTCAATTTTCTCATTTCTAAACAGGGAATGACAGCAGTATCCAGTGAATATGCTTGTGACAGTTAGGTGGGATGATGGGAGTGAATAATTTAGGACATTGACTCCTCTTTAGAAAATAGCCCCAAAATATGAACTCATGGTTTACCCGAAGATCATCCATCTCTCTCCAAGAGGAAAGAATAGAGAGAGCAAAGTGACTGGGTTGGGTTTCAAATGACTTTTAAAAAGTGTTGATTCTGTCATGTTAACCAAGTGGTTGACCATTATTTTGCCTTACTCTGTGCCTCAGTTTCCCCCTCTCCAGTTGAGTCTGGAGAGATGGCTCAGCAGTTAAGAGCACTGGATGCTCTTCCAGAGGACCCGGGATCAATTCCCAGCACCCATATGGCAGCTAACAATCATCTGTACCTCCAATTCCATGGGATCCAACGCCCTCATCTGACCTCCATGGGCTTTGCACCACACTGGTGCACTTACACACATGCAGCCAATACACTCATACACAAGAAATAAAATAATAAATAAAATATTTTTTTAAAAAGCCATGGGACAAAGCATAGAAATTCATGTGTTCTTTGTAACTGAAGGTAGAAGCCAGGAATTCTGCTAAACAACTTTATTCTGCACAGTAAAGACCCCAACACCAAAGAATCACCTGATCCAAAATGTTAGCAGAAGCTGTTTTAAGCTTATAACGTATTACCATTTGGACCGGCCACTTGTCGGGGACTCATTAGGCACGTGTGGCTGGTGGTTATGCCATGGGTCTTTCAAGTTCTTTAACACTTGGACAAGTGCCTAGAAAACTCAAGGTTTAGAGACTTGGTTTTTAATAAATTTGCTTTCTCTCTCATCCCTACATAACCGGCCAAAAAGACTTACAGCTGGTTTCCCAGTCCCTGGCTGCCTAAGGACAGAACCCATCTGTCCCTTGCTAGTCAGACCCTCCCAAAGTGTCCACCCGCCCCAGAGAGACAGAGCCTGTATCAAACAGTAAGGCTTGTTGTTCTTTTCTGGGGAGACAATGCTTGAGGCCCTGCTACCTGCCTGACAGGGCCATTGTGGCTGGAGAAGAAAAGGGCTTTGTCAGGACAGCAGCCGATGAGCCCATGAGTCAATAGGGCTCTTTATATGTGTCCTGCTAAGATGCCCTGATGCCAGCCTGGAGAGGCCCTGCCCCCTCCTGGAGCAGATGAGGAGTCTAAGGCCCAGCGGGGGTGCGGAAGGCGGGGCTGTACGTCCCAGCCCCCTCCGCCTCACACCAAGGCCTAAAACACAAAATTCACCTGGTATTGGAAAGCCCTGCTTCAGCACAGGACAGACAACACTCCCCTCAACCCAGGCAAAGGAACTTCTGGCCAGGACCCTCAAACTTAGTGGCTTCTCACATGACAAATACATGCAAACCAAACATATTAAAGAATACATGGATCTGTTTCTCCACATCTGTACACAGTGCGGCAAGCACAACCTAAATATCTTGTATTGTGATTTTATTTTATATTTTTTTATTTTATTTATTATTTTATGTGTATTAGTGTACTGTCTGCATGGAGGTTGGTGCACCTGTATCGTGCAATGCTGCAGAGGTCAGAAGAGGGCGGCATCAGATTCCCCTGGAACTGGAGTTAAAGACGGTTCTTAGCTGCCATGTGGGTGCTGGGAATTGAACCTGGGTCCTCTGCAAGAGCAGTCAGTGTTCTTAACCGCTGAGCCATCTCTCCAGCTGCTTGTGTTGTGATTTTAAAAGGCCAGGCCTTGGTACTGACACAAAAACAGACCTGTTGACCAATGGAACAAAACCGAAGATCCAAACCTGAGCACATACAATTTCAGCCACCTCGTATTTGACAAGGGTGCCAAGAAGACACAATGGAGAAAAGACAGCATCTTCAGCAAGTGGTGTTGGCAAAACTGGACCACCACTTGTAGAAAAATGAAATTAAACCCCTACCTTTCGCCCTGTACAAAAGTCAACTCCAGATGGATCAAAGACCTCGTGAAACCCCAAACTCTGAAGACAATAGAAGAAAAGTTGGCAGCAGACTACAAGACATAGGCATAGGAAAAGACTTCCTAAATCAGACAGCAGCTGCGAAAGAATTAAGGTTGACAATTGACAAATGGGACCTCATTAAACTCAAAAGCTTCTGTACATCAAAAGAAACAATCAAGGAAGTGAAGAGAAAACCCACAGAGTTGGAGGAAACCTTCACCACAGAAACATCTGACAAAGCATTGATTTCCAGAATATATAAACTACTCAAAAAACAAAGAAGAAAGAAAACAAATGACCCATTCAATAGATGGAGCAAAGAGCTGAACAGAGACTTCACAAGTGAGGAATTAGAGATGGCTGAGAAACACCTTAAGAAGTGTTCAACATCACTAATCATTAAGGAAATGTAAGTCAAAACCACTTTAAGATATCTTACTCCAATAAGACTGGCTAGGATCAAGCAAACAAATGATACCAAGTGCTGGAGAGGTTGTGGGGAAAGGGGAACACTCATCCACTGCTGGTGGGAATGTAAACTCGTACAGTCACTATGGAAAGCAGTGTGGAGAGCACTTGGAAGACTTGGAATGAGCTTGCTACCTGACCCAGCCATACCACTCCTAGGCATGTACCCTCAAGACTCACCCCACCGAAGAGATACATGCACGGCCATGTTTATTTCAGCTCTCTTCACAATAGCAAGGAGCTGGAACCAACCCAAATGCCCCTCAACTGATGAGTGGATAGAGAAAATGTGGTACATCTACACATGGAGTTCTATGCAGCAGTAAAGAAAGACGACATCATGAGCTTTGCAGGAAAATGGCTGGAGCTAGAGGACAGCATGCTGAGTGAAGTAACACAGTCCCAGAAAAACAAATGATGAATGGTATCCCTCATCTGTGGATGCTAGTGCCAATTACCTAGTTGTATTTCCTGTGCATGGCCCCTTGAGCTTTTGTTCAAAGCAGTTGGGAGTGATGCATATTGGAAACAACAACAACAACAGAAAGGACTGCATCAAAGAACTGACTGAAACAGTGAACTTCTGCTCAAAACAGTCAACTTCCTCATGGAGAATATTGAGAAAGACTGAGAAAGAGATGAAAAGCATGTTTGGGGGGGGAATGAGGGGAACACGGGTCTAGATTTGATAAAAAATATAAATAAATAAATAAATAAATAAATAAATAAATAAGTAAATAAATAAATAGAAAAAAAAAAGGCCAGGCCTTTAAGAAAGTCCAGTAAATCTTATGTGTTCTTAGCACACAAGCATCCCCCCAAAATACAAACACACACACACACACACACACCAGAATTGATTGGATGGGTATATTAATTAGCTTGATTGTGGCACTCATTTCACAATGTGTGCACATATCAAACCATCACATTATGTCTCTTAAATACATTCAGCTTGGGGCAGAGGAGCTGGCTTAGTGGTGAGACTCTTCCCATGCTAGCACGAGAACTTAAGTTTGGATCTACAGTGCCAAGGAAAAAAAGCCAGATGTGGCAGCGGTGGTCTGCAGCCTCAGCACTGGGGGGAGAGGGAGCAGAGACAGGAGGGGCCCGGGGCTTGCTGTCAGCCAGCCCAGCAGAAACAGCAAGCCCCAGGTCCAGTGAGAGAGTCTGCCTCAAAATTTAAGGTGAAGAAGTGATTGAGGAAGATCCTTCAGGTGAACATCTGCCCTCCACATGCACTCAAATGTGTGAAAGCATAGGCATATAAACACACACACACACACACACACACACACACACACACACACAGAGTTTTTATTCATCAATAGTACCTCAACACAGCTGGAAGAATAAAATAAATATTCTAAACAGAGGGGAATAATTTGTGTCTGCTCGCCTCTGTCTTTAGAACAAAAGTGATTGAGTGTGACAGTGGGGCGGGTTTACAGTGTGGTGTGACCAATGTTCCAGCACAGGCGAGCTACAAGGACATGTTACCTGATCACCATGCTACAGTCTCCATCCTGTCGATAATAAAGGTGCACACTCCGGAAGGTTGTCTTGAGAATTAAAGGAGGTGGAATTTATTAGCCCATAGGACTCTGCCTGGCCTGTAGAAAACACTTCACAGTGTTTTCATGGTTTAGGCCAATATTTTTCTCACTCGGTTTTACCCATGGCTTGATATTGTTTCTTATTCTAGCTGTATTGAGATATTATTGACAAAAAAAAAAAACTGCAGACCCAGTGAGATGGTTCAGCAGGTAAAGGCGATTGCAACCAACCCTGAAGACCTGAGTTCAATTCCCAGGACCTACATGGAGGAAGGAAAGAATGGACTCTGGAAAGCAGTCCCTGGAGTCAGTCCAGTGACATGCACACCCATACACATAATACATACATACATACATACATACATACATACAAAATAAATAAATGTTTTAAAAAAGCTGTATATATTTAAAGTACACAATGTGATGATTTTATATGTGCAAATATTGTGACACAATTACCACAACCAAGATAATTAAATATCCATACACCCCACACATGTATGTATTTGTACACATATATACATGCTATCACAACTTTAGGCATGTCTATGTATATTCCATCCTTTTTACAGATTTATATCCCATCACAATTGTATTATATACATGCATAATCATGTAACTTTACTATGTGCATATAAAATTTATAAATGCTAATTTGGAAAATATCTGCTTCTAAATAATTGGTCTAAATTTGTCCCGTTCTCCCCCAATACTATACAAGGAAAGAATAGCCTGATTCATTTGCACCTCCAATCACTTCATTTCCCCCTTTCATTCAGTTGACCAATCCCCTGCCATCCATTCATTCAACACAAATATGTATTGAATATTTACTGGGCACTCTACTTCAGCAACCTAAGGGCCCAGCACAGTTCTGATTTGTAAACTGAGTGAATGAGACAGGGGAGGAGGCGAGGAAGCAGGGGAGGACTCAGGTTCTCAGAGCCGTCCTTGACTCTTCGACCTCCCCAAGTGGCTTCTAGCTCCATCTCCCAGGGCGCATCAACTCTGCCACTGAGGGAACAAGATGCGGGTGCCTGCGCCCTTGAAAGGCGGGGACCCGCCTCCTCTCTTTTGCCCCCGGCTCAGGATGGTGACGGTGACTCGGTGGCTGGGCACCCAGCTGCGGTCGCACCCCACGAGGGCACGCGCCCCTGTCCAGGAGCTGGTTCTCCAGAGCCTGGGTTGCCCAAGGCTTGGGGTGACTCCTCCCCGGGGACCCTCCCCTCGGGGCGCGTCACTCTCCCCACCCCCAGGTCCGGACCCCAGCGGCTTCCTGTGCCTGAACCACGACGGGACAAGTTGCGGCCCCGTCCCGGAGCCTTGGATCCGGGGCTGTCCTCCTCCGGGGCTGTCCTCCACGCCGCGGGGTTGGTGCGCCCGGGTCCCCATGGAGCTGCGGGTAGCCAGCGCCAATGGCAGCTGCGAGAACGGTGCGTGCTAAGGGCGGGGACCTTGCCACCCTCTCCTCGCCTGCCGGCCAGGGTTAGAGTGGAGAGAAGGAGGCCAGCTCGAATTGACACCCCGCCCCCCAACACAGGCACACACTGTCTGAAGATGGTGTCTGGTGGCAGCTCCTGGAGCTGAGGTGGAGAAGAGGAAAAGGTGGCCTGGGAAATGGATGGGGTAGGGGACTTAGAGGTAGCGTGCCTGCGTCTGTCTGTCTGTCTGTCCTCTGTCTGTCTGTCTGTCTCTTAAGGCAAAGGGCAAAGAGGCAGAAAGGTTCAGAGAGGCACAAAGGTTCACCACCCCCAATCCTTACCTTTCAAAAGGAGATAAAGAACTCCAGGCGATGCCCAGGAAAGACACTTGGCTTCACAGACAGTTCTTAACCAGGCAGAGGTCCTGGGCCTTCCTACACTATCTCATTCAATCCAGGAGGAAGCTACAAAGTAGCTAATTGGCTTATATCTATTTATATCCTTATTATATCCAGACAAAAGCTTGCCAAATTGCCCAGATTTGCTTCAAAAATGTGACCCTCCTGCCCCAGCCTTTCTCAGCTGAGATTGCAGGTGTCTGCCGCCATGCCTGGATAGATATAGTGTATGTGTATGTGTATGTGTATGTGTATGTGTATGTGTATGTGTATGTGTATGTGTATGTGTATGTGTATACGTTATGTGTATGTGTGTGAGCACAATCCAGTATGGGTACACGGGTCACGATGGGTGTATGGAGGTCAAAGGACAAAGTCCTGCAGTAAAGTCTCTCTTCCTACCTTTCTGTATGTTCCAGAAGAGTGAGCTCAGGTCCCAGCTCTGAGTGGCAAGAGCTGTTACCACCCTGCCATCTCAGTGGTCCTAGGCTTAGATTTCTAAAAACTTTTTCCTTCCTTTATGTTCTTCTGTTCTTTCCCTTTTCTGTTTTTATTTTCTTTTCTTTATTGCACTGTTGGAAATTAAACCCAGAGTCCCAAACAATGCTAGACAAGCATTCTAACACTGATCTACACCCCTAGGGCTTGTAGTTATAATTTTATTATCCCCATTCCAGATATAGAGAAATGGAATTCCAGATATAGAAAATGTTCTGACAAAGCTGAACATTTTCTCCCAGAGAATATAAAGCTGCTCTTCAATGGGGGACGCCTGAGCCTGTGCTTCCCACTCCTTTCCTTCCTTGTCTGGCTCTGTTACACACACACACACACACACACACACACACACACACAAACACACCTTGGAAATTCCAATGAGGTGTCGCAGTTCCCCCATTTTCACCCTTCCTCAGAAAAGCTCTCAAAGTCAGCTCTTGGGTGGTGGAAGACCTCAGTCTCCTGAGTGACAAAACAGGCCATTTTCAGCCTAACCTTTTATCCCATCAGGTAGCAAGTGTTTTAGAACATTCTAGAGAAGACAGGAATTATGAGCCTACAACCCACTTTTCAGATGAGCACCCTCTCTGAGGTGGGTTCCCTTTAGCCACATGCCCTCTCTTTTTTCTCTTCACTGTACTGGGAAAATTTGACTCAGTGGAGGTGCTGCACCCACGGGGGACTGCAGAAAGACCTCATGGGACAGCTCCAGCTGGGTGAGTCCTCTGGCTCCACCCATCAGCAACGAGCCTCCTGGAAGCAGGGGAAGGGTGAGAGCACGGGCTCTGGCTCACTGCCTGCATTTCCTGGGCTCAGAGAATTCCCCAGATGGGGCTCTTAGGCAAGAATGCCCAGGCTGGTAGAACAGGCGTGAACCATGGAGAACCAGTCTGATTAGACTGGGCAATGAAGGCATCTTGTCTCATCACCCCTTGACTGGGACACAGGTAGTAGAAAGACAGGCCTTTCCATAGCAAAAGACACATGGAAGTGCCCTAGTGGGTTCCAGTCCTAGTCCTACCACCAAGTGTTTGTGTGATTCCAACAGGTCTTGTTCCTTTGTGAAGGCTCAGTTTCCCCAGCTGAAGGTGAGGTTAGACTAGCTGAGGTTTTTTCCCCCTTACTATTATTTTTAGTTAGCATACAATACAATGGGGTTTGTTGTGACAATTCCATATACACACACCCCTTTCTGCTCTTCTTCCTACACTCTCACTATTTGTTGGGGGAAGTGGAGGTGCGTGGGGGGGTTGAGACAAGGTCTTGCTATGTAACACTGGCTGACCTAGAACTTGCTATGTAGACTGTTCACAGAGATCCACATATTCTTCCTGGTACTGGAGACAGAACCCAGGGCCTCTTCATCCTAGGCAAGTGTTTGACCACTGAGCTATATCCAAGGTTTGCCGGATTTTCTTTTTTTAATATTTGTATTTCTTTTTTCTTTTTTTCTTTTTATTTTTCTTTTGTGGTGTTTCTTTTGAGACAGGGTCTCCCTGTAGCCCCAGCTGTCCTGGAACTAGCTATGTAGACCAGGATATCCTCAATCTCCCAGAGATCTATGGTCTCTGCCTCCAACATGCTAAGATTAAAGGAGCACACTACCATGCCTGGCTTATTTTTATTTGTTGATTGTGTCTGCGTGTGTGTGTGTGTGTGTGTGTGTGTGTGTGTGGTGAGTGTGTATATGTTCAGGTGTTTCAGGGGCCATAGTCATTAGATCCTCTGGAGCTGGAGCTACAGGCAGTTTCGAGCTGTCTGATATGGGAGGTGGAACCAAACCCATGTCCTCCAGAAGAGCACTATATGCTCTTAAGCACTGAGCCATCTCTCTAGCCCAGGACTATGCCCTCGGCCCTGACTAGCTGGATTTTTAAAGGGTTCTTTGATCTCTGTTTCTGTGTGGTTCCGGCCTGTATTGAATGGTCACCATCACCTCATTCTGCTCCACCAACATGTTACTTTGCTACAGGCATGCCAAATCCCAGTGCCCTGACCCTGGATTCGGGACTTTCTATGACTTGGCTAGTTTGAGCTTGGTTTGAGAAGTGCCTGGTCCAATATCTACAGTCTCGGTCTTCGTGACACAGGGCTGGAGAGGGGCCCCATGGGCAGAAATCAGATACTTAGAAAGGCGGAACCCATGACAAACATGACTGTGGACTAAACTGAGGAACTGCATCTGATCTGAGAGCCATCCAGGTGTCTGCTCACAGGATGGGGTGACCAGGAATGTAAACTGATCTCCTGAGCTTCAAGTACAACCCCAAGTCTGAATGTTCATGAGAAAAGAACTCCCAATTTTTTACTGTTGGCAGCAGGTTTATAGCTTTAAATAACTCATAGGAGGCCATGAGGATGGATTCCCCGCTCTCATGCCTTGCGGTCCAACCTGCTTTATCGGGGACTGTGCAGTAGTTCTGGGTATGGGCTTGGCCTGCAGGTGAACATGGCATCTACTATTGCCATTTATTACAGGTATTCGTTTAAGAAGATTATGGAATTCAGATTTCAGTTTCTTCAGCTGAAGATCTAGAAATGGTCATTCCACCTGTTTCATAAAGCAGTAGTTAAGGATCCTCAAGGAAAACTCCTATAGAAGAGAGACCATGTGTGCAGTAACACTGCAGAGTCCCGATTGTGCTTCGTTCTGTTTCACTGAACTCGTATGGCTTTGCATTTCACTGAGGGTCCACCCTTTGTTCTCAGGGGTCTCCTTGGTATTTGTGTCAAGGGAACAGGCATGGTGGGGGGCTGCCTCTGGGGCTTGAGGGAAGAGTCAGACTCTTGGGGACTCTGGAACAAGAAGAGCAAACTGTAGACGGATTGACTGTATGGGATGTTAGGGAGGCCAACCTTTTTGTGGTCTGAAGGAAGGCCCAACCACTAACTACAAGCACCACAGGTCTCAGAAGCAAGGCCTGGAACGATGGGATGCCACACACTGGAAACTCAGGCCTCAGTCATCTTCAGACCAAGAAGGAGCTCAGTGGATGCTGTTTTGTCCAGCCACACTCCCACCGTAGCCAGAGATTCAGCAGAAAAGGGAAGAACCTGCTCAGTCAGTTCGGGAGCTACTGGAGGCTCCCAAGCTGGGAGGCTGTGGGAGACAGAAGCTTGCACACAATGATGGCTGAGAGCTTAGGGGCTCCCCCCTGGTAGGGGGCGGTCATCGGGACCACAGGTTAAAGTTCTAAAGCCAGATAATCTGTATGTCCTTACACAGGTACCCGACCCCTCATCTCTCCATTTCTAAGTATATGGGATGAGGATTAAAGCTGTCACCTATTTGACAAATGGTCCTAAAATGTACTAAATCCATGCACGTAAATCCTTAGCAAGAGCAATAGCTTGGTGAATAGGAACAGTTTTTCTCGGGTGTGTGGGTGGAGCCCATAGCAGTGGAAACCTGAAATCCCAATCGGTGGTCCATTTCAGTGGTCTGGGAGTGTGCTGTGTCCTCATGACTTATGCCACGCTTCTCCCCCACAGGTTCCCTAGTTACCCTCTACTGCTCCTCCCAAGAAGTCTTGTGTCGGATTGTCAGTGGCTTCAGCCCCGAAATATCCAATAATGCCACCTCGATCAGCTGGCAAGAGCAAGTCAGGAAGAGCTACGGCTTCTACATCGGCGTGGGCCTCGCCTTCCTCTCCTCTTTCCTCATCGGCAGCAGCGTCATCCTTAAGAAGAAAGGCCTCATCCGACTCGTGGCTACGGGAGCCACTCGGGCAGGTAGGCTCCTTGGGCAGGAGAGAATGGGCACCGGGCAGCTAAGCCCTTGATGGATGGTTTCTCTTCACAGGGGCCCAGGCTGCACTCAAGTGGCCTCAAGTGGCCATTGGAGATTGATCACTGAGAATCTAGACTGCCCAGAGTTGGGAGCCTCCCGTTACAATCTAGTATGTCCTGGCAGCTTGGTGGTGTGTATATTGGGGGAAAGCCTCGGGATGGAGCATCAGATACTCTAAGCTTAGGCTTACGCTTGCTTCTTACCAGCCTCCCAGGCAAGTCACAACTTCAGAGAAATGGCATCACAAATGCCTCTGTCCCTAGCACCACAGATTCTCATGTGGCCTTACTACATCCTGCTGAGCCACAGCACAAGCACTGTGTCTTGCTCGTTTGGGGAGGAGGAGGTGATTCCACAAAATAGTCTTTGAGAAGGGAAATCATGTGTGAAAGGAATTCACCCATGGAAGCGTCATTAATTGTATGCCTGCGGTGTGTCAGGTACAGTGTGAGGCATGGGGATGCAGTGTCCCTGTGGAACATTTGGTCAAATGGGACAGACAGAGAGTCAGACAGATAGACAATAGGCACATGTTCTATGGTGTGTTAAGTGCCACCATGGGGGAAAATACAGGCTTCTGAGAGAATATTTTCGAGAGACATACAAAGCTCAGATTTGGAGGTATGGGGAATTTTTTCTTTAAAACTTGATTCTTTAACTGAAACCCAAATTATGACATAACAGAGGGAAAAGGAAAAGAAGACAAGTATTCCTGGTAGAAGGATCAGCATGTGCAAAGGTTCAGAGGTAAGAATATGATCTGGATTAGGAACTAGAAACAATTCAGAACTACCAGAGCATGCAAGAGTGGATGAAGGCCTGTCAGGAAAGGTCTTGTAAACTGGGCTGCAGAGTTTGAGAGTAGTTGTTCAGCGACTGACTGTGATGCTTTAGGTAGGACAGTGGCAGATTTGAAAAAGTCCCTGGTTTCTGGGTAGAGAATGGATTAAGGTGCCAAAGTGGAAGCTGGGAGACCAGTGGTGTGGGCGGGAAATGGAACTTGTGCACAGCAGATGGAAATTAGTGGTGGATTCCACAGATGCTTTGAGGCCGTGGAACTCACCTGCCTGCATGTTTCTTGGTGCAAGGGGAGGGTAGAGAAGAGTCAAGGATGATTCAAGTTTCTGCCTTGGGCAACTGGGAAAATGATGGTGCTATAAATGCGGGAGAAGAACAGGTCTGGGGACGATGATGACACAGTCAAGTTTGGACCTGTTCATTGACTGTTCCTATGAGGCACTACACTTTGGAAGCAGAACATTATGATTCCAATTCTGGCTTCTCAATTTCTGGTAATGGGATTTTAGGCAAGGAAAGTCTTTTTATGTACCTCAGTTTCATCATTTATAAAATAGACATAGTGCCAGTTTACCAGAATGACGCATGTCAGCCCGGCAGAGATGGAGACAGAAGGATCAGATGTCCAAGACGAGCTTAGCTCCACTATGAGTTCCAGGCAGCCTCACCTACACACAGATATCCTGTTTCAAAAAGCTCAGGGGCATAATGTCTATCTAGCATGTGCAAGGTTCTGTGTTTCGTTCCCAACTCTGCCAGAATAAGGAGGGAGAAAAATGCTATCAGCTGCATGCACGGGTCATTCATGTGAAAGTTATATTTCATGGGAAACTCCTAGAACCGACATGCTTGGGATTTCAGATTTGTTTTTCAGATTTGGGGATATTTGCATATGCATGATGAGATAGCCCTGGTATGGGGCTCAGGTCTGAATATGAAATTCATTATGTTCCTTACATAACTGTCACATAGAGCCTGAAGGTAATTTTATAGAGCTGATTAATAATTTTACGCATGAAGCCAAGTTTTATGGTGTGGAATTTTCCACTTGAGGTATTATGTCAGCTTCCAAAAGTTTGGGATTTTGAGATAGTTTGGATTTGGGGGTTTTGGACTAAGGATGCTCAGCTCTAACCTGTTTAGAAAGATGCTTGGTACGTGGAATAAACACTGGCATTTGTATTAATGTTACCTAAGCAGGTGGACCTAGCAGAGGCCACGGGTACTCAAAAAGGAAAACTGGACTGGGGGTGTAGCTCGGCTCGCAGAGGGTATAGCTAGCATACATAGGGCCCTGGATTCGAGCCCTACCACCATATAAAATCAGGTGTGGTAGGGCATGCCTGTAATCCCAGTACTTTGGAGGATCAAAGTTCAAGGTTATTGGCTATATACGGAGTTTAAAGCCTGGACTATGAGAGTCTCTGTCTCAACAAACAAACAAACAAACAAAAACAAAAACAAAAAACAAAAACAAAATCAAACACAAGACAAGAAAAGGAAAGAAAAGAATCAGAGATCTTAGAGGTGCTGGAATTAGATCGGGGGCAAGTGTCACTGCTCCCCTAGGTTCAGGCTGGACAAGTGTTTGCAAGGCCAGTGACCTCCCAAAGTGCTAAGGAAAATGTCTGCGTATGTTCAGCAGACAACAGGGAAAGACAAGTTCCCTAGGACTGCTTTTTCCCCTCTCTAATCTGATATTTCTGGGCCTCCTGAGAGTCTAACTCTTAGAGCAGAATGCTTTTACCATTTGAAGAAGATGCTGAGCCTTTTACAGACCCGACAAAAGCAAAAGAACTTCTCTTTAGAAAAGCAGGTATCCTCAAAAAAAAAAAAGAAGAAAGAAAGATGAAAAGCAAGTATCCTTAAAAGAAAAATAAACATTCTCAAAAGAAAACCAGGTATTCTCAAAGCAACTTCTGGTCTGTAGACTTTCACAGAGCCATCTCAATCCCTTCTAACCCTCACTACCAACACCATCATCACCTTCACCACTGTTGTTGCTGCTGAGCACTGGATATGTTCTGGGCTCTAAACACAGTGCACCCAGTTCCCGGAGCCTCTGTTACACTACGGGAAATGTCAGAAGATAAGAACAACACAATTTTAAGTGATAAGAGCCATGAAGGAGAAGAGCCGGGGGCAGAAAAGAGCTAATCACCCTTGAACAATTCAAAGACAGAAGAGTGACAGCAAGGGCATTTGGAGAGGTGAGCAGGACCAAGGCCATGCCTGGTCTCGGTAAGGACTCGGGTCTTTGTCCTCAGGGTAACTGGAAGCCATTGGACAGCTATCCATTGAAAAGTGTTGCCATCTGATTTACACTTTTTAAAATAGCAGCTGGCTGCCATGAAGAAAGGAATTTCGGCAGAAGAAAGAGGAGAATCAGAGTGACCACTACTGAAGCCACTGCCTCCTTCTGGCCAGAGATGGTGACCATGAGGGGACACGCATGAGTACTTTTTAGTGAAAGAATCAGCCAGACAGATTAGATGCAGGAGCGGAGAGAAGGACTCTGTTTTCTAAAAGTGCCGCTTACTGTTTCATTTAGCAGGTCACAGAGGAACAATGAATATAGAGAGTTCTGTTTAGGGCAGAGATTGGGATGCCTGTGAGGGATCCACGAGATGTCAAGTAAATAGTCAGATACACAGCTGGACTCAGAGGACAGGTCCAAGCCAAAGATATGAAAGGGGGCACTGCATATAGATGCCAAGGAGCAAGCCGCAGGAACACTTACACACCAGGGAGTCAGAGCAGAGCCTGGGAATGTGTGGTCAAGTTCTAACTTTGTGCCCGTTTCCTTCTACAGTGGACGGAGGCTATGGTTACCTGAAGGACCCAATGTGGTGGGCTGGGATGGCCACCAGTAAGTAGTTCTTTTGCTATTAAAAACAGTGACCTGTTGATAGCTGAGATGGAAATGAAGGGAGGGACGGATGGGATGATTCCGTCTCTAAGTACAGAAACTGAGAACCCAAGGCCGGCTTCCTCAGGGAAACCATGTCAGTCTGGGCATCTTACTCTCATCTCAGATTCACTTTCTCAATCCTAAGAGTAGGGCCTCTTCCATGAAGATAATGATGGGGTGTAGGGCCCAAGTTGTTGAGGCTCAGTTAGTAGAGTACTTTCTTAACACGCACAAAGCCCTGGGTTTGATCTCAAGCATCACAAAAATAACATGGAGGGACACGCCTGTAATCCCAGCACTCTATGGGAACGGAGGTTCAAGGTCACCCCTTGGTAACGTATCAAGATCAAGGCTGGCCTGGAATATATGAGACCCTGTTTAAGAAAAGATTGCAGGCAGATCTCCTGGCAGCAGGCTTACCTACTCTAGGATCCTGAGGCGGCTTCCAATGCCATGACAATTAATTGATTGACCCAGTTAGAGAACATGGCTGTTCTACCAGTTTGCCCAGATTCATACACTCACACATTTCCACCACTGTCTGCTCACCTGCTCCGAGTTCCAAAGCCTAATTTAGAATTTTATTTATATTTTTATTATTTTTCATGTGTGTGTGTATGTGTGTGTGTGTGTGTGCACATGTAGGAAGTACATGCCCCTATGTGCAATCATGCAGAGACCAGAGAAGGACATCAGATCTCTTCCTTCATCTCTCTCAATGTTCTGAGACAGGGTCTCTCACTAAATCTAAAGCTCGCCATTTCTTTCTGCAAAGCTGGCTGGCCAATGAGTTTCCAGGATCCGTGGGTTTCCATTCCCCAATGCTGGGGCTCCAGGAACATGCAGCCAGGCCTGGCTTTTCTATGGGTCCTGGGGATTTAAGCTCAGGCCCTCTTACTTGCACAGGAAGTGCTCTTACCACCATCTTCCTAGCCCCAAAGCCAAATCTTTTTAGGTAGAAATTAATACTTTCTATCTGTAGTCCTCCAAGTAGGTTTGGTAATCCTTGTCCTGGGCAAAGCTACTCCAGTAACCACCGCCTTCAAACCGGAGGCTCTGGCTGCTCTCTACAAAGAGATTTAAAAAGCACATTTATGCATGGGCAGACTAGAAACTGGGGTGGACAGGGTTTTGGCTCTTTGGTAGTTCAGCTTTTTCTTTTTCTTGGACTTTTCGAGACAGGGTCTCCCTGTAGTCCCAGCTGTCCTGGAACTTACTCTGTAGACCAGGCTGGCCTTGAACTCACAAAGATCCGCCTGCCTCTGCCTCCCAAGTGCTAGGATTAAAGGTGTGCGCCACCATGCCCGGCTAGTAGTTCAGCTTTTTCTAGCCTGCTTGCTGGTTTAGAATGCTCACAATTATCCCAGGAGTCCATGGACCAAGTGATACCCAAAGAATCCATAACTGTAATTATTTACTTGATAACTAACTTTCTAGAAATTACTTTAAAGATATAGACCAAAATACTGGCAGTCCGTGAGATACTCTTAACTGTGTGTGGACTAGAAACTCAGGGACATGCAGAACATGGTGGCTTCTCATGTCACGGTTGTCGTGTCGTTTCACTCAGAGGATTTTCCTAAGACAGTCTGGGTCTATGGAGATACATAAGGATGGGAATTTTTTCGTTTTGTTTTGAGGCAGAGTCTTCCTGTAGCCCCAGACGGTTCGGAATTCCCTATAGAGGTCAGGCTGGCCTCTATCTCTTAGAGATGTGCCTGCCTTTGTCTCTGGAGTGCTGAGATTAAAGGAACGCTCCGCATGCTTGGCATAGGATCTTAAGGCGTGCTGGTCTTGGGTTCTAGGTACAGTTAGCACTGACTGCAGTCATCTCTGCCCAGATTCGTCTGGGACGGACACAGTGCCTTGGCATCACACTGGTCTCTTTTCTCTTCTAATTTCCTAGTGTCTGCTGGAGAAGTTGCCAACTTTGGGGCCTATGCATTTGCACCTGCGACGGTCGTCACACCGCTGGGAGCACTAAGTGTCCTCATAAGGTTATTGTCCCCTCTTTCACCATCTCTGGCTCTTTCTTACTTTCAATTCATTGAGACCTGAAATTACCAAAGTGGGAACAACTACCTCCTGGTATTTAGGCACCCAGGCCAGTCCCAGGCTGGGAAAGAGGCAGTGTGCTATTCAGAGCACACAGCCCTTGGCTTAAGGGATAACACTAACCTCAGTGTCTCCTCAATGGTTTAAAATCATGAACCCTAGATCAAACTACCCAAGTATTTTTTGTTTGTTTTCTGTTGTGTGTACATGTGAGTGAGTACAAGTGTGCATACAGATGTATATGCGAATATGTGAGTTGCATGCCAAGGCCAGAGGTTAGGTTTAGATATCTTCCTTAATCACTTACCACATTATTGTTTATAAACTGTGTGTCTCACTAAACCTAGAAGCCACCAATTAGCTAGGCTGGATGGCCTATGAGTCTCAGGGCCCTCCTCTCTGACTTCCTGTATGCCCTGCTTGTATAAATGCACCCAGTCTCTCAAATACAACACTGGAGGTAAAACAGCTTGGACATTTTTACAGCTGAGCTAGTAGACAGACAGTAAGCTTAGAGCTCAGTGACCTCCCTCTGATCCTGAGCCAAGGCCTAAATATTTTAAATATTTTTTTGTCTTTTAAAATTTTTTTTATTTTATTCTTTTTTAATTTTTTATTTATTTTTTTTATGCATATGAATGTACTGTCTGCATGTAGGTCTGTGCACCCGTGTCATGCAATGCTGCAGAGGTCAGAAGAGGGCGTCAGATTCCCCTGGGACTGGAGTCAAAGACAGTTCTCAGCTGCCATGGGGGTGCTGGGGATCGAACCCAGGTCCTCTGCAAGAGCAGTTGGCGTTCTTAACCACTAGGCCATCTCTCTAGCCCCTATTTATTCTTTATGTGTATGAATGTACTGTCTGCATGCAGGTCTGTGCACCTGTGTCACGGTCAGAAGAGGGGGTTGGATTCCCCTGGAACTGGAGTCGGTTCTCAGTCACCACGTGGGTGCTAGGGATCGAATCTGGGTGCTCTGCAAGAGCAGTCAGTGCTCTTAACCGCTAGGCCATCTCTCCACCCTTTATTTTATCTTTTTGAGACAAGGTCTCCTGTAGCCCCAGCTGGCCTGGAACTCAGGGATTAAAGGTGTGTGCCACCATACCAGGTTTAACTATTTTTTAAAATTTATTTACTTAAAAACATTTTATTTATTATTTTTTAAAATATTTTTATTAAAGTTTTGTGCATTTTATACATCATTTCTCAGTCCAGTTTAGACTCATTTCCCTTTCTATGCCCCCCACCCCACCTGAGTTCATGCATTCTGCCATACATGTCTTGTATCCTTTTCTGAGTCTTTTTAAAGTTTTTCAAAGCAGAATTATAGTTTGGGGGAGAACTTTATTGTTTCAATTGGTTCTTTGTCCCAGTTTTTTTTCCCTATAATTTGTATTGCTTCAACACATATATATATATATATATATATGTATATGCATGTGTTGAAGCAATATTATATATATATATATATATATATATATAAAATGTCACACCTATACTAAAATTATGTTGTCTGAAAATAAACTGTATTTCCAAATCATATTTCAGGACTCACATTTTTCCTTTTTAATTTTATATTACTCTGAAATATGCATAAATACTCTCTGTAAGTCTGAAAACTAGTAGGTTAATTCTAGAGCCTGTTAAGGGACTCACATTATTTATTATTTTTATTATATGTATATGCATGTATTGCCTGCATTTAAGTGCACCTGTGTCATACAATGCCTGTGGAAGACAGAAAAGGATATCAGATCTCCTGGAACTGGAGTTCCCTGGAACTGGAGTCACAGACAGTTGTTAACCACTATCTGGGTGCTGGGATTCAAACCCATGTCTTCTGCAAGAACAGCCAGTGCTCTTAATCGCTGAGCCATCTCTCCAGCCCTTATTCTTATTTTCATGTGTATGAGTGTGTTGCCTGCATGTTTGTAAGTGCGCCTGTATATAAAATACCTGCACAAGCAAGTAAAGGGTGTCAGAACCTGGAGTTGGAGTTACCTGCAGTTGTTAGTAACCATGTGGGTGCTAGGAACCAAAGCCTGGTCCTCTGCAAGAGAAGTCAGTGCTTTTAACTGCTGAGCCATTTCTCCAGCCAATGGACCAAGACTTTAAGGCTAAATGGGTCTCAGAGCAGTCAACAGATTTTTTTTAACTAATGCTAAGAGAAGCTAGCTCAGTGCTAACCCCCAGCTTTCCCAGGTCCCCCTTCTTTCTGCCCTCACCTAGGGGATCAGAAGGGAATAAAAATCCATATAAGGAACTAGAGAGAGCTTAGGGAAGTGACATTTTCTTTAATGAGAAGTGAAAAAACCCCCATTGGCTTTATAAGGTCAACCTCGAGTTCAAATGCTGCCCTGCTACTTACCAGTAAAAGGGTTTTTGCTGAGTCTTCTTAACCTCTGTGGGCCCAGTTTTCTCATCTATAAAATGGGAACAGTATATTTCACTTCCTAGAGTTGTTTGAAGTTAACAAGATAATAAATGGAAGGTTCCTGGCTCTGGACCTAGACACAGTATCTATAATTATCATTATCGTTTATAATGGTATATACAAATGAAAGAAAAAATAGATTTGATCTCCATGACCCAAGGACCAGACAGAGGACCGGGAGTAGAAATTAACAGGTGTGTATTTAGAGTGAATAATTAGAATGAACCTCCAGTGGGCTCATTTGGCTTGTGAAGGGGTGTGCTCCCTGCTGCTGGAGGTATTACAAGCCTTGGCTGAAAAACATCTCCTAGCAACACTAATAGGCAGTATGTTCACCCAGTGGGAAGTCAGAGAGGTGAAGTTTGAAAAGCTCTTCCAGCACTTTGGTCTGGGGATGATTTCTGTTTCAAAAATGAAAGAAAACTGCCTGTATTTCTAAGCCTCTGGCACACATCCCAACCTAGTAGAAATGAGTTTCTGTTTGTGAATGTTGTTGGCCAGGCAGGTCTAGAAAGAGTGAGTTCTTGCTCAGTCCCCGTGTGTCTTTGGGAGGCAGGGCAGGCACACTTATCCCAAATGCTGTCTCCCCTTCTCCCTGTGCAGTGCCATCTTCTCTTCTTACTGCTTGGGAGAAAGCCTGAACCTGTTGGGTAAGCTGGGCTGCATGATTTGTGTAGCTGGCAGCACAGTGATGGTGATACACGCCCCCAAGGAGGAGAAGGTCACCACTGTGGTAGAAATGGCTTCCAAGATGAAAGATACAGGTAGGCTTCAGCACCGGGCGGGGAACGCACTGGGGGCTGGATTCTATGAAGGTCTTTGGGTTCTGTCAATCTCAGTGCTGCCCCCTGGAGGGGACAAGAGAAAGGAAGTTGGTGGGCAGTACCTGTGAACAAGGCTTTCTGCCTTGATGCACCTGGATTCCATTTATTGTCCAAATGCCACGAACGCATTCCTCTAAATGCATGTATATTCATTATAAAAACATGTTATGCAAGAATATTATCTGATTAGAGCTTACAAAACAGCCTTGTAAGGAAAATCCTTTAAAGGTCTTATTTTACAAATGAAGAAACCGAGGGCTTTGGTGTTTAATAATTTGCACAAGTTACTGAAAGTTCAGAAGTTGGAGCTGGAGTCCAGTGTGTCTGACTGTAGCACTGCCTCCCCTGCCATAGGTCTGGGACCCTAGATGCTGTCTGCATCACTAACCTGTGTTCCTCCTTCCCGAAGGGTTCATAGTGTTTGCCGTGTTTCTGGTGGTGATCTGCCTCGTCTTCATCTTCATCGTGGCCCCACGTTATGGACAGAGGAACATCCTCATTTACATCATCATCTGCTCTGTGATTGGATCCTTCTCTGTGACTGCTGTCAAGGGTCTGGGTGTCACTATCAGGAACTTCTTCCAAGGGTTACCAGTTGTGCGGCACCCCCTCCCCTACATCTTGTCCCTCATCCTGGGACTTTCCATCATCATTCAGGTGAACTTCCTCAACAGGGCGCTGGACATTTTTAACACATCCCTGGTATTTCCCATCTACTATGTGTTCTTTACCACCGTGGTAGTGGCCTCCTCCATCGTCCTCTTCAAGGAGTGGTACACCATGTCTGCTGTGGACATTGTGGGCACCCTGTCTGGCTTTGTCACCATCATCTTGGGTGTATTCATGCTTCATGCTTTCAAAGACTTGGATGTCAGCCAAATCAGATTGCCACATACGCACAAAAACCCAAGCCCGGCTCCCGCCCCAGAGCCCACTGTCATTAAGCTCGAAGACAAGAATGTCCTTGTGGACAACATAGAACTTGCCAGCACACCATCACCACAACAGAAGCCCAAAGTATTTATGGTCAATTCGTAGAGCCTGGAATAAATCAGGAGAAGGAGCCGCATGGTCCAGCCTGACCTGACTTCTCAAGTTCAAAACCACCTGATTGCCATCAGCGCAGCTGCTGCCAAGGGCTGTCTTTTCTTGAGATTGTCATTTATACCTCATCTCTGTTTCTAGGACAAAAATAAAATCTCTACCCAGTAAGGGGTAGTGGCAGAACTTCCTGGGGACACAGCCTCAATGACCAAACCCCCTAGTTTCTGTTGGAGCCAACGAGTCCCTGGGCCTCCCTTCCCTTTTTCTCCTTGGAGAAGATAGAATTTGACCTGTTGAATGTACCCCTGTTCAAGAGCTGCCCTTAGACATTGGTCATGAGGAAATCCTTTATACCAGTTTTCCTGAGGGAGTGAACTGCCAGTTCTCAGCCCAGTCCTCCGAGAACCAGAGGCCAATCTGTGTGCTTCTCCATGCCAACGTGCACATGGGAGCTGAGTAGTCTGCTGCTCTTGCTAGCTCTTCTTAGAGACAAGAGACAAAACCCAGCTGACCTTCTTACTGTGAGAGCTGCTTAATGTCTCAAAGAAGTTCCAACCGCCCCCTCCTCCGAGTTCTCCGGCTAGAGGCCAATGCCAGGCCAGTGCTCCCGATTCCTGTCTGTCCATTCAAGGCACCAGCCAGAGACAGGCAAGCTATACTCTTTGAACTCAGCAACAGGAGATGCCTCCTGGCCCTGCTCGGCTGGCCAAACCCCACGTGTCACTTCGCCTTCTCTGGAAGGAGACCAGCAGTTACTTTGTTCTCCAAAGCAGCCCAGCTGTTGAGCCAGAATTTGGGACAATGCAACTTGCTTTGCTTCAAGGAGTGGACCAGACTATAACTTGGGGAGGTGGATAAAGTGTGGGGAACAGTGTCAAGGTTGCTAAAGGTAGTCAGGGGGATTCTGGAAACCCAGAGACATCATTTGGCCCAACTCTGAAACCTAACCAGGAACTCAAGAAGGTGCTGGATAATGTCTGAGTAGTGGCTTGATGGGGCTGGGCCCGTGGATCAGCTCTGAATCTCAAGGAGCACGCCAGAGCGCTGGATTTTGGCCTTATTGCAACTGAGTCCATGTCAACTGGCAAGCTAACTGTTCTCAGGAATCGGTGCAGCTGTGTACCGGGAACGCTCACCTGGGCGCCATCCTCGGTGCCCTCACCTTTGGCCACCAGAACATCTGGAGATAACTGGGATCTTTTTCTTCCCCTCCTCTTCCAGATGCAAGAGTGTACGATTGCCACAAAGACCCAAAGAAAGGGATGTTACAGGTCAGTTTGCGGAAAAGAGGGAAAACTTGCTACTTGGCTGTCCTGTGAAGGTGCAGAGCTATGCTGCGAGGCTCCCTGTCTGCTTGCTATGTTGATACCTGGTCCCCTAAGTGCAGCCACATCCAGGCCAAAACCTTTCTGCCCTCCGAGTCCAAGGGCAGATCAATACTCTGGGCCCCTCAACATTCACACCTCAAATCCCCAGTTTTTTAATGAATGTGCATTTCTGACTATAACTAAAATCAATGCAACACATTGAATCTTGGGAATGGTGGTACACAGATAGCCCCAGAGCTTACATTCTCAGGGCTGAGATTAAAAATTTCAGTGTGTTTACTTGACATATGTGTTTTGGCTTCCTTGAACGTGGAACAATGGATTCAATGGGTTCCTCGCATTTGCTGGGAGACCAGCCCCTCATCTCCAAAAAGGCAAGCACAGCCCTTCAGGGTCTTCCAAAGTTCTGTCCTCACTTAAGTGGGGAAGGTTGACTTTGGAATAGATGCCTTTGAAGACCACTCACCCTTAGTTGATACCAGAGCCCTTACCAGGCATGAGGCATGATAGTTTATCAAATGTCAAGGGTGCGCTCTCAGTATTTCTGTATTAAATGAGGGAACGCTCGTGATAGGAAGTAGCACACAGTGCCTCTCACTGTCTGAGCCTTTAGTGAGTACTAGGTCCTCCCATGGTTATTGCTTGTCTTAGAAAACCTCAAACTGAGATTAGGAGTTAGAAGAGCATGAGGGTATTATCACACAGGCCTGGAGAACCCAAAGCACATCCAACCTAGTCCTCCCGCACCTGCCCAACAGACCCAAGTGACCCTAGCCAGGTCTCTCCCTTCAATCCAACCCTTACCAAAGTGAGGTGGTGACAGAGGGTCCTGGCTACCTTTTAAGAGCAACGGTATAGAAGAAACGTGTTAATCTTAAGATCATTAAAGCCTTTAATGATCCAAGATCTAATTCACTGAGATCAGCTTTTGTAGAGATCCAAAGCAAGCAGCCCCCTCTCCCGACCATGCAAGCTTGGGGCTTTTGCTCTGGCTCGGGCTCATGGCCTCACAGGAACACCGCTAGTTTTCTGTGGGACCGCTTCTGAAGAGTTCTCATGTCACAAGTGGTCCAAGTAGTGGGACACCGACACAGCTCAAAGAAGAGCTGCCCAGACAGATGGCATTCCAAATGACAAACAATTCGTTTTAATTAAATACAAACAAGGAAAACGAAGGCACGATGGCCCATTCAAGTATTTTGCATAGATGTACAAATATTGTAAACAATAGGTGAATAAGAGAGAAGAGGACCTGTTTTCTGTGAACAATCTCCCAAATAAAAAGAAGATTCACATTTGCCCTGGATCCCAGACACAGACGTACATACTGAGTGGCGCACGAGGACACTGGGACAGTAGCTTTGGGGGTGCTGGGCTCGGATTCTACAGAACTTCTCTTAGCAGGCTTCCCTAGGGAGGGGCACCCTTCCAGTTGGTCTTCCCCAGCTTGTGTTGGGGTTCCCAGGGGGCTGTTAGTACATGCCTCTGACAAAATGACTGGCTTTAGAGCTGGCCTCTGATTTTAAAACTACAAGTCTCATATCCTCTTTGTCAAATTAACTGACACCCAAGGGGACACTTTATGAAAAAAAATCTCATTACAAGGTGGCAGAGGGATGTTCCAACAGGAGACGGGATTAGAGCATCACAGAGAATACTCAGACCGTAAAATGTGCACGTGTCTTAGAGCAGGGGCAGAAAAGGGCTTTGACCGTCAGCAGCTGAGAGGGACTGAGAGCGAGCAGGCAGCTGCGATGTGGAGGCCCAGGCAGAGCCTCCCACAGAGGGTCACAGTTCAGAAACCACGTCTGGTTTCTAGTTTTACCCTTTTTTTTTTGGTATTTTTGAGACAGAGTCTCCCTTTTAGTACCAGGTGTCCTGGAGCTCGCTCTGTAGACCACGCTGGCCTGGAACCCACAGAGATCCACCTACCTCTGCCTCCTGAGTGCTGGGATTAAAGGCGTGTGCCACCACGCCCGGCACTTCCGGTTTCTAAAGCGGGTAGAACTTCATGCCTAACATGCATGAAGACTTGGTTGGATCCCAGCACAACATCAAGGCATGGTGGCATACACATACAACCTCAGTAACTAAGAGGTGAAGGAAGGAGGGTCAGGAGTTGTTCAAATGTCATCCTTGGCTTAATAGTAAGTCGAAGGCCAAACTAGAATACATGAGATCCTGTCTCAAATTAAAAAAAAAAAAAGTTTCTAATCCTTCTCCAGCTGAGTGAAGTATATTGACTCAACAGGCCAAACTCCATCTTCCTTCCTTCCTTCCTTCCTTCTTTCCTTCCTTCCTTCCTTCCTTCCTTCCCCTCTAGATGACCCTGAGCTTTGACCTACCTCCAGCATCAGCTGAGAGGCAACTCCTCTCCCAAACTGCTGGACATAGAAAGACCCCCTAAAGAGTTGTTTTCTAGTCTTGCTCACTCCTTCCACATAAGAAAAGGCGCTCTCTGCCTGGGCTTTGGTACTGCAGACTTGGGGTGGTTGCAGCAGTCCCCGCCTCTCCCCCGCTTTGTGACAATCCTTTGGAACCAACTCTCTCCTTCACTAAGTTCAGATGTATCTGAATGGGCCCTCACAGCTCAGAGGGGAAGGGGCTCCTTACCCAGGAACCTCCCTGTTCTGCTGGAACAGAGCTAGGAATGAGATGGTAAATATAATGACGGCCCAAATCTCTTTCAAGTTCAAACATTTTACCACCTTCCAGTTCATCTTATAATTTCATGGAATGGAGGTGGTATTAAAAAATGAAAAAGTAAAAATAAAAATAAAACAATAACCAAAAAGGAAATAACCACCAAGTCTCTTTTCCAATATGATTCTAGGGATGGAGGACTTCAGGTTCAAAAGGCTCATTTTGTCACCACGGCTGTGGCATGTGTCACATACCTTCTGATGTGAGGGAGACAGGCTTGTGTGAGCCACAGGTACTTCTGGGAGTTGAGGGGTTTGGTTTAAGGGAAGTGGCTTGTTGGTTACTTTCTGGTACAGGGAGTGGGGGTCACCTTTTTTGGGACAGAGCCTTCTAAGCACTGGGCATTTGGTGTAGTGCTTAGGGTCAGGCAAGGAGAACGTGGAAGCTGGACCTGGGCCAAGGAGCACTTATGTCAGGGAGACAGAGTCTGAACGGCACGACCACCCTGAGGAAGAGAAAGGCATTTTCCTGAGATCTTTCTACCCCAGCCCCTGCTCTTCTGCCAGGTGCCAGCCCCACATCACATCTCCCACTTACTATACGCAGAGAACTACAAAGAAACCCTGAGGTGATGGGTGGAGTCAAATCTCAGGCCCTCCTTGTTGAGGCTTCTGAGAGCAGACAACTGCTTGCTATAGGTGGCAGGGAGGTCCCTAGAGGCCCCTCTGCAAAGCTGCCAGGCACCGTTCTGGGAGTGGAAGACCTCTCAGAGGCCAAGCCCAGCACATCTGTTAAGAATTGTCTATCTAGCGGAGCACCATGTAGCCTCCTTCTGAGCCCCCGGCAAGATGGGATCTACCTGAGTCCCAACCCCACCTGTCCAGAGCTATTTCAGAGAGGATCACAGATGGGCAGTGACCAGGAAAGGACCAAGGAAAGTAGGTGATAAAAGTCTGCTTGAGAAGAGTTAGGGACTCCAGACTTGATCCCCAAGGCTGTGAGCAGCTGTTTTCTTTAGGGATCTCAGACAGCTTCTGCAGAGGTTTGCTATCTGCTGAGTCAACATTCCCACCTCAAGCCAGAGAGCTGACCACTAGGGAAGTATTGTCCCCCCATCCCACCGCCCCCCATGCATACTTTTCTAATAGCTGGGATTCTGAAGATATCTGTTCCCTTTAATATACCTGTGGTTGCCCTGGGGAACCTCACCTACATACAGGTTAGGGATAAAGATGATGCCTCCTTTCCTTGCTGAGACCACAGAACACAATGACAAGCAGAGCTCTGACCCCTCCCCCATCCCACCAGTCATGTCAAGCACATGAGGCTTAAAAAAATGCTCTCAAGATCCAGAGCGGGAGGCCAGTGGCCACCCCATGAGGCAGATCCTGATTCATAGGTCACAAGCGCATTGTCAGCAGCAAGTCAGGACTATCGAGGATCAACACCAAAGCACCTTGGGATAGGGAGATTGGAGGAGGAGAGAAAGCAATGCTTGGAGCACTGGGGATATACAACTAGGGACTCTGAGCAACCTTAGCAACCTTTGGCATCACGGCTCAAAGGAGGCCCAGCTTGGTACCTCCTCTGCTGTCTCTACTGCCTACATATAGTACCTGTCTGAGTCAGAGAGTGACCCGTGTGAATAAGGGGGTGGGGAGGTGAGGGGTGGTGGGGGAGGGAGCACGGCTTGTCACATGCAGCCCTATAGCCAGGAGCCATCGCCTTGACCAAGCCCTGGGCAGGGATGCAGCAGCGGTTGGCCTGACCCTTCTTCAGTCCCTAAAAGCTACGAGGGACAGGTAAGGGCCAGCCTCCGTGCAGCCTGGGGTCCTAGACTGAGATAACAAACAACAGAAGCTCTTGTGTATACTGTCGACCTAGGGAGTTGGGTGGGTAACTTCTCCAACCTCAGCCCAGCTGGAGTCACTAAGCATCTTCAGAAGTTACCAGTTCACACTTCTCTGACCGTCTCCATTGCCCCCCACCCCCCGGGCTAGGAGGCTGAGGGAGAAGCTGCCCTCATCTTCTTCCATGTGCTTCTCTTCCCTACCAGGGCTGTATATTGCACAAAACAACACTTAGAAGCCATGGGATAGAAGTCCCTCTGGGCAGAGAGGCACTGAGTCAAGAAGGCAGATTCCAGAGATGCGGAAGGTCTGGGAGGCCGGCGGAGCTCTGAGGTGGTCAGGGAGGGTTCTTTCTTCTGGACCCTCCATGGCATTCAGAGTCTTCAAGGGGAACCAGAAACTTCCAGATAGTTCTAGATCTTAGAGCTAGTCATCCCTCCAATCCTCTGTGACCTGTACTCAGGAAACTGGAGGGAGAGAGAAGAGAGGAAGAAAGGTTTGAGCTCAGCGGTGACCATTGGACTATGGGGCAGTTGCCTTCTCTTTTGACAGCTGGAAACAGTTGAAGATTTCCAGAAGTCTGTCCCTCTGACTGTTCACCAGGGCCATTAGCCCTTGCAGAGAGTGAGGTGGGCACCCCACCCCCAAAGCTGGCAGGTCATCCCCTTTTTTTTGTAAAACTCCAGCAAAATATAGTTGCTCAGTGCTTCATGGAAATAAGGGCCTGCAGCTGTCTCCTTGTCTTACACCTAAGGACCCAACTCCCCAGGCTAAGCAGGAAGCATTCGGCCCACAGAGAAGTGTTAAGAAAAGGGTTGTAAGCCAGGAGGTTTATATAAACCACAGCCTTGACCTTCATGGCAACCTCACGGCACGGGTCCCTGCTCCTCACACCGTTATAACATGTTACTTATTTCGTGGGTATGCACGTGGGCTGGGCACAGAACACTGGAGGGACAACTTGCAGTTCTCGCCTTCCACCATGCGGGTCCAAGAGACTGAACTCAGGTCACCAGGCTTGGCAGCAAGCACCTGTATGTACAGAACCATCTTCCTGGCCATTTTTTAAAGTCTTTTTGAGACAATGTCTCCCTGTAGCCCCAGCTGGCCTGTAGACCAGGGTGGCCTTGAACTTACAGAGATCCACCTGTCTCTGCCTCCTGATTGCTGGGGTTAAAGATATATACTACCATGCCCTGCATCTTACGCCTTTTTTAAAAAATCAAGGCTCGCTCAGGGTAGCCCAACTATTCAGGTGCCAAGGCAGCTGGAAGCCACCAGAGCTCAGACACCTGAGTACCAGCTTTTACATGAAGACAAGTCATGTTCTTGTTCCTGTTGGGGACAGCCAAGCAGGCTCCAGGTAAGGCTATTTTGGCTCATGGCTTCTATTCTGGAAACTTAACACATACTGTGAGAAGCATGGTCTGCTTTCTCATCCATTACCACCCCCCCACCCCGGTGCTGCTGGACACTCTGTGGACTCACTTTTGGAACAGGTGCTGCTAGGGGCTGGGGACGCTTAGGACGAGCAGCGGGCGGCTGTAGCAGGGGGGCACCACCTGGTCTGGGGATGATCTTGCGGCCTGGCACAGGGTTTGCTGGGAGCGCCTTCTGGGGTGGCTGAGGCCTGGAGAAATCCTAGAAGAAGCGACAAGTCACACTTCAATGTTCCTTTTGGAAAAAAAGACATCTAATACCATATGGATAAAAGTCAGACAAAGTAGCATACATAATGCATGGTCCCACTTAAAAGAAACCGTGAGCGTGCGTGAGTGTGTGAGTGTGCATGTGAGTGTGCATGTGTGTTATGTCAATGATGTTTTACATGCTTAGAAAAAATGGGAGTCTTTTTTCTTTTTGGGGGGTGTTTTTTGAAACAGGGTCTCCCTTTTAGTCCCAGCTGGCCTGGAGCTTGCTCTGTAGACCAGGCTGGCCTTGAACTCACAGAGATCCACCTGCCTCTGCCTCCCAAGTGCTGAGATTAAAGGCGTGCACCACCATGCCTGGCTTTTTTGAAAAATGACTTGGCCATATCTAATAAAATAAGAAATGATCCTTCTCTGATGTGAAAATCACATTTCCTGGGGCTGGAGAAATGGCCTAGTGGTTAAGAGTGCCGACTGCTCTTGCAGAGGAGCCAGATTCGATCCCCAGCACCCACAAGGCAGCTGAGAACCGTCTTTAACTCCAGTTCCAGGGGAATCCAACACTCTCTTCTGACCTCTGTGGCACTGCATGACACGGGTGTACAAACCTGCATGCAGACAGTACATTCATACACATAAAAAATAAAATTTTAAGAAAAGAAAAATCACATTTCCTGTTGCCTGTGTTAGAGAACTGTTTGCGTGGGTGCACAAAAATGTCCTTCGAGGATGTTCCTTCCTCGTGGTATTGTTCATGACAGCAGACAACCTTGGAAACATCCAAAATTTTCACTGATAGAGAAAAACCCTAAAATTATAAAGCGGTATGTGCTATAGCATGGAGAAAGAATGAAGTGGGTCGAAACAAGTTAATGGGAAAGTTGTTGCCAAAAGAAACGGCAATAAGTAGAATCCGTGGAGCAGAGTGTCTATCAAACAGATCACCACATCCTGCCTAAAAATGAATAGAGCACAATTGGGGCAGGGCCATACCAAGCTGACAACAGGGGTTAGCCTGGGATGGGGTGGAAGGGTGTGGGAAGAGCCAGTTTGAATTGGGGGCTAGTTCTCAGCTAGCACCCCACAGGGCACTGTGTGGCTGAGAGTCTGACCCCGCCCCAAGGAGGAGTAAACAACGTGGCCTGGCTGGGTGATGCTGGGTGGGGCAATGGTGTGCAGTGGCGTGGAGTTGGGGGTGGAGTATGATTGGCCCTGGGAACTGACGTCATTTGGTTTATAAAAGCAGGCTGTAGCAAGGAATAAATTGAATTCTCCACTAACATCATTATGGAATTCCTGGCCATCATCTTTTTTAATCTTTTGCCCGCACACAGACCAAAGCAGGCCTGCATTTCATTTGAGTGGCCAGTGGGTTGGAAAAAGGTTCCAGTACGGACCGCCAATCTGGGTAGCTTATGTTGTGAGTGGACATAGGCTGGAGATAGGCCAACAGCCATCAGCCTGAAATTCCTGTCCAGGGTTCACCAGTCTCTGGGCAGGTGGGAAGTCATGGCCAAGAGTGGAACACGTGTCTCGTGGGTCCAGGCTAAGGGCCTGAGTTGGAAATACACTCAGGCCGGGGTACGGGAAGTAGCCAGTCTCTGCACCGAGGCCAGTTCCCTACAGCAGCTGCTGGCAGGTGCTGTGTCCCCACCCCCTTAGCAGGGTCGCATGGTCCCTGTTCAGCACAAAAGAAAGCTTCCTATAGAAGGGGGTGGGCATGAGCCATGAAAATTTCTTTTGTTAGGAGGAAGTGGTGGCAAGACAAGGCCTCATGTAGCCCAGGCTGGCACCAAGCTCTCAACTTGCTATATAGCAAGGATGATCTTGAATTCCTGATTCTCTTACCCCCAACCTCCCCACCCCCAAAGTTCTGAGATTACAACAAGTGCTGGGATTTACAGGTGTGCAGCAGGATGCCTGCTTTTACATGGTGCTCAGAGCTGAAGCTAGGACTCATGTGTGCTAGTAAGCACTCTGCTAGTGAGCCGCATTCCTCACGGAACATTCCATTGTTCAAAGAAGAACATGAGTGTAATCCCTTGGCAAATGAAACTTTAAGAAAGAAGAAACCAAGTTTGCTCACGGCAGGTGACTATGGGCACCACAACTAACAGGGAATGTTCCCATCATATGAATATTATCTTTATTTTCATTTTATTTTTGACTACCTATTTGAAATTATTATAATCCCCACCCTGGCAGATGGCACCTCCTAACCAACCATTTATTCATTTATTCGTTTATTTATTTATTTAAAGACAAGGGTCTCACCATGAAGCACACTGGCTGGCCTAGACCTTGCTATGTAGACAAGGCTGTCCTCCAACTTACAGAGATCTCTGCTTCCTAAATGCTGGAATTAAATTTGTGCACCCCACTCCCCATTAACTCTTTAATTTTGCTGTAGTTCTTTTTGTATGACTTATCCTTTCCAACATAATAATCAACTGACTTATTAGGCTGGGTTTAATCTTCTCTCTCTCCTTGTCTCCAACTCTAACTAGAACGGAAGTCGGGCTTCAGGAAAGGCAGCTGATACTCCAGAGCACTTGACGCCCAGTAGACGAATGCCGAGTTCCCTAAAATAGCTATGTATTTCTGTACTGTTCAAATTTCTTGAAACAGATATGTATTTCTTCTACCAGAAAAAACAAAGGCTGGCAAGATTTGAGGGAAGACAGCTCTTTGACTATCTTCCCTCCCTGAGAGAGGCGCCAAGGAACTCGACAGTCAGCCCAGGATGGGGTGAACAGGCCGGGCACAGAAACGTGGCCTCGTCGAACCATAGGCTTTCCAGGAATGACTTGGTGTCAGATTTGAGAGCAGAAACGAAAGGTCTGAAGAAAGTGGGATGTTCCAGAGACTAAAAAGCTCCATCTTTGGGCTCCACCCTCTTTGGCAGAGGACTGGGCTGGAGCCAGGACTACAGGGAGAATTCAGACATTTTTGGGAAAGACAGCGTGGGCGTCTGGTTTCAGTTGGGAAGCTGTAGAATAAGCCTCGCAGCTTGCTTTGTCCACTGCAGTCTTATCACAATGTCCACACTGGACTTCCTAGAGTAGTCGGTGGCTATTGTAACTGGCTTGTATCTCCATGAATGCAAAGCAAAATAAGAGTAGCCAAGGTATGAAAGAGGAGGTGGAGGTGAGTGGAGGGGTAGGGATGTTAATGACCTGTAGCAAGCAGGCGAGCACGGGGAACTTTACATATTCACATGGAGGGCGTCCATTCATAAGCATGCTTAGCTACAGAGTACACTCCTGAGCTTGCTCAACTTAAGCTTGGAATTCACAAAGAAAGGATAGTAGACACATTTTGCAGGCATGTTTAGCTCAAAGTCATGGAATACATGTTTAAATAGATGGGTGGGAAAGAATCTGGGCATGCTCAGTTTGTACTGTAAAATTTTAGTTGACACTTTGAAGGTACATTAATAAAGGACTTGGCCTTGTTCAGTGGCTGACAATATTACCAAGAAACGGTTGAACCCATAAAGGCACTTGCCACTAAGCCTGATGTCCTGAACCCACATGGTAGAGGGAGAGAGATGACTTCTACAAGTTGTCCTCTGACTCCCACACACTGGCCTCCCCATAAATCATAAATAAATGTTTAAAAAGAAAACAAGAGGTGGTTCCATGAGGATGAGGCCACGAGGGTGGGCTCTGGGTCTTAAAGCAATCTGGTGTCCTTAGGGAAGAACGTGGATCCAGGAGACATGAGGATGCTTCAGAGCGGGGAGACCACGTGAGGACACAAGGCACCATTGTAGACACCTGAAAACCACGGAGAGGCCTTGGGACAAACCAAACCCCATGCTAACTTGGTTTGAACTTTTGGCCTCCAGACAGAAATGACTACTGGTGCTCTGTTCTTGCTCTCTCTCTCTCTCTCTCTCTCTCTCTCTCTCTCTCTCCCTCTCTCTCTCTCTCCACCCCATCTCTTGCTTTCTACCCATCTCTTCTTCGCTCTCCCCATCAAGTCAAATCTTTCAATGTCTCCCTTTCCCATCACACCTCTGTCTCACACAGAGGAACTCAAGAGTACCAGTGCTACAGCACAGACCCCAACTTCGTAATGCTGCAGATGCTGTTCTGGGTGGGACACCCTCGGCTTTGCCAAACCCTCCCACTGCACCATGTCCCAGAGACCATCCCACGTCTGCAGCCAACCCCGTGGTCCTTGTGATTAGACCACCCCAGGCTATAGGGAGCTCTTGAGGCCACGCCAAGGAAAAGCAGTCATCTGAAGTCATATCCACACAAAGTTCTAGGAGCCGCCATGCTGGGCCACAGCCCAGTTCTGTTCTAGGAGCTAGCAGGATATACACGCCAAGTGAACAGCCCATGGGTGGCAGCTCTGCTTCTCTGAGTCCCAGTCACAGGGGAGGGGGACAGCCTAGACCTTGTTACCTCCCAAAGATTCCCTCAGATGAGCAAAGCATCTTTCAGGAAGACTCTGCAATGACTGGGAGATACTGACAGGTGGAATTCAGGGGGTGGGTATGATGGAGAGAGGTACCAGGCTCAGACTCTGGGGAGGGGGGAGAAGCCCTGTGGGAGAAGTGGCACCTAGTACCACAAGGGAGGGTGAACAGGAACTGGCCATGCAAAGTGCATGTGTGTCAGGCAACGGCTTGGAGGTATCAAGAGCTCAGAGAAGCTAAAAGAAATTAATTTTAGATGGTATAGGATGGTAGTCAGGGACGAAGGAAGCATGATTTGACTTAGGGACTGTCCAGGGAAGACACTTCTCACCCTGATACAAACCCTCTAGGAGCCCAGTGGAGTCACCACAGCATAGAAAAGGCAGTCAGATCCAACGAGGACACCTTCCTAGTGTCCCTTGTTACAGATGGTCTATTATGGGCAACGGCCCAGCCCAGAGTTGCTAAGGATCCGCTTACCTGGGACAGGAGGCAGTTTGGTGCGGGGGGCACAGGCCGGCTTGGGGGAGGCCTCCTGGCCGACTCCTTTCTCTCCACTTGAGTCCCAGCCCCTGGAGCACTCCCGGCAGTCCTGTTCAGATGGACTGGCAGTGGTGCAGGTGGGGACCCACCGTGCAGGTAGTCTGGAGGGGGCCGGGGAGGAGGCTGGGAGGGCTTCCGGAGGGCCTCAGGGGTGTTGGTCACCTATGAGGTGAAGGAGACAGACAAAGAACAGCTGAATGAGGAATACTCAATGTGTCTCAACAGGTGAGCAGACCCTGAGGGTGGAGCAGCAGGCTGACCTGTTAAACCCCTAGGATCCCAGGCAGAGGATGAAGCCTTTCAAGTCTCCAGAGATCTTACCTTCCGTTTGCCCTGCGGTGTCTGCAGTTTGAAAGTTGGGTTGGCGTGGCCAGCACCGCCACCCTGAGACACTCTGAAAGGACAACTGGAAACAGAGAATGGGGAGGGGGGGGGAGGGGGAGGAGAGGGGGGAAGGGAGGGGGAGGGAGGCGCTTAGGAAGGGGTAGGGACTGAACCCCCAAGCCCAGGCCAACTGACATATCTAACTCTCCTCTGGAGGAAGAAGGGTGATCCTGTCTCCCAAGTCAGGACATGTGTGAGGCCAGTGGAGAACACCCAAGGAAGAGACTGGCTGACACACAGCGGAGCTATCTCAGCACCTTCTCTTTGCCTTCTGAACTTTCCCTGCTAAGGAGACTCAGAATGTAACCATCCATCACCCAACCCCCTCAGCCACATATCCGGAAAGACCCACAGCAGAAAAATCCCTTCCCTAACAAGTATAATTTAACAGCAAACTCTGAGAATATGCTTCCCACTATCCAAAGGAATGATTCGCCTGTCTTCTTGGGTTAAGACCTAGCTGTCCCTGTGACTAACTTCACCTAGTCAGCCCTTTTCTGCTGCACTTCTCTGCTCTTCAAAATGGGGGTACAAATCAATCAGATGAAGAATGACAAACAGACTTTATGTCACATTCCAGTTGGAACTGAGGTCTTCCTACTAAGAAGGATTTCCAGCTGATGACTAGGCTCAGTAGAAATTTATAATCAGATCATCTAGTAATGTCTACCATGGTGACAGACCAAGATAGAAAGGGTGAGGGTAAGGGGATCCCTGCATTCACCTTCCCTGAATTAGACCCACCACCCCCAACTCTGATGAAAGGCTCTCTGATCTAGAAGAGACCCCCAAGTCCTTCTGGGTGAGGCACCCTGTCCTACCTGAACTGTGGCCTCAGCTTGAACGGGAGGGCCGAGGGCTTGCCCAGTCTCCTGTTCTGCCTATAGCAGTGCCATATCAGCATGAGGACGGCCAGCACGAACAAGGCAGAGAAGACCCCAGCCACCACGGGGCCCACACCTGCCGGAAGACAAGCCAAAGAAAAGAGCTGGAAGCGATCTGGGCTTTGGCAAAATGGCATATCCATGATTCTTCAGACACTTGATTCTCATTTTACTTGTATTACTTATTTTACCTTACAAATTACGGCACTAATCATTTTAGACACATTTTTAAAGCTATGTTTAAAAATGTGTCTAAAATGATTTAAAAAAGAGCCAGACAGCCATTCTGCTCAGCCACTGAAAGTCTCTCAAGAGAAGCACTTCAAGCTCTGTTAGCTCTGGCTGTTCATTTCCAGCCTGCATCACCGTTTTCCTGGACACAACACAATGGCCGGAGACACTGGCTCGAACCCTTCCACACCAGCACTCCTGCCCTCAACCCACAGCCATGTCTGCTTTCGCCAAAGCTGACTCAACACTCTCACAAATCAGAAATTTAATCACACAAAGTATTTGTGCCCCAGCGAAGCCCCACTTTGGTCTGTTTTACACAGTAGGCTCTTTTCTTCATTTTGCTTTGGGCCCTTTATTTTTCTTTGTCTTTTAACGCAGGCTCTTCTTGGTAGCCGAGAAATTGGCCTGCAACTCACCGTTGTAGCCCAGGCTGGCAGCAATCCTCCTGCCTCAGCTTCTTGAGAATTACAGGCCTGAACTACCTACCACAGTCATTTTTTTTGTTTTTATATTTGTAAGTACTTTGCTATTATTCAAAGATAAGACTTGGAAACTGCAGGGGTAGAGTCCCTCAGATTTCCACCAAAAAAACGATAAAACTTTTCCATGACTGGTTTCCAATATTTTAACTTTTGTTTAGCCAAAAAAAGTCTAACTCATCCTAATCCACCCTTGGATTGTGATTATTTTTAAGTGCTCCCCAAAAGTCTAGTTAGAAGTCCATCTCCCTCCCCTTAATCCCAGCACTCAGAGCTTTGTGAGTTCAAGGCCAGTCTGGTCTACATAGTGACTTCTACGACAGCTGGGGCTATAAGGGAGACCCCGTCTCAAAAAAAGATGAAGAAGACAAAGAAGAAAAAGGAGGAAGAGGAGGAGGAGGAGGAGGGGGAAGAAGAGGAGGAGGAGGAAGAAGAAGAAAAGGAGAAGTTGTCTCCCTCAAGTAGATGTGAATATTTAATAACTTAGTCTTCCTTAATCTCTTTAAGCAGGTTCACCCTCCTCAGATGAACAAGGACAGAATGGTAGCTGAGCCTGGTCCCTACAGGAACTGATGGCTCCACCAGCCTTGAACTCACAGAGATCCACCTGCCTCTGCCTCACAAGTGCTGGAATTAAAGGCGTGTGCCACCACGCCGACCAACAGTGTCCTATTTTAATGTCAAAGGTTGGACACCCCTGCCAATGTACCACCTGTCCCCATGGTCTACACCTTTCTCATAAAAGAAGAAGACTCACTCTGGGGAGGCATAGGGCCACTGTCAATGCTGCCCCCTTGTCCTGGGGTGTTGCAGAAAGGTGGGGCCCAGCCAGGGAAGCAATGGCAGTTTTGGTTGTTGTTGCAAACCTGTAGGGAGGGGACAGGAAGAAATGTCAGCATCCAGGTGAGCTCTGGTTGCCCACATGGCATGCCCCCATGATGCCAACACCCAGAAGCCCAGGCCCCTACATACATACCCCATGCCCACTGCACTTCTTCCCACAGCCTTCGGTCTCAAAGAAGGATGTGTTCCTGCACTGCCCCTCAAAACAGATCTGCAGGGAGGAAGCATCCATCAGTATAGCCATGCAGATACCAAGGGAGAAGTCAGACATCAAGATGTATAGGGACCCCAAAGGCAGCCCTTCAAGTTATTTATTATAGCAAAGATAAGGTAGTCACCTTTGTGATTAGGGACGGAGTAACAAATGTTGTTTTAAAATTCATAACATAATTGAGTCTATGAGATGAGTGGTGCCGTTTGCCCAGGGTTCCTTGACTTAAGTCTATTTTTTAAATTTTTGACTTTTTAAAGATTTACTAACATTTTATGAGTGTTCTGCCTGCATATGTGTATGTACACCGTGCACAGGCAGTGCCCATGGAGGGTAGAAGAAGGCATCAGGTCTCCTGGAACTGAAGTTACAGACAGTTGTGAACTGCCCGTGTTCTTAACTGCCGAGTCATCTCTCCAGTCTTAATCCATTTTCGAATCACATGAAAACCAATGTGAAGGATGAGAGTGAACGGCGCCTTCACCCATGTGCTTTATACAAATGAACTTGCCTAATCCTCAGTCTATGGGTAAGAGCCTGTTGCTATTACTATTCAAGCTTTCAGAAAGGAAATCCCCTGAGGCTCAGAAATAGAGGAGGTTGGGAGTGGAGCCCACATCTCCCTTCAGAGCTCAGACTTCTGAGCCTCTCCTCTCCACAGCCCACTTCCTGGATGAGACTGGGGAGTGACTCACATGGTTGTAGCCACACTTGGTCCCAGTCATCACCAGGCCTGGGTCCAGCATGTCACCCTCTTCTTCCTCCTCAGGACCCCGGTAGACATGGGTGCCCCGGCAGAAGAACTGCTTCCCATTCAAGGTGATGGTAGTATCAATAGGTACTGCATTGGATTCCAGGGGCCGGGCCTCAGAGCTTTCACACTGGATCTTCCCACACTTGGCATCCCTGGGTCCAGAGAGGGACAGAAGATAGGGTCAAAGGCTGGGGAAGAGCTGGGGTACTTCCGTGCTTTACACTTAGCCAAGACAGCAGGTCTGGGTAGGGTAGGGCAAAGGTCCAGGCCAGTGAGCTTATTCCAGGGACCCATCAGTAGCCACATAAGGTAGACTCAGACCTAGAAAAGGGTCTGGTTCTTCAAGTCCCAATTTCAAGGACAACTGCCCAACCTAAGTAGTCTGTCTTCTTATGCTGATAACACCACGTCATTCGCCCAGGAGATGGGGCTCACCTCTGACTCCCCACTCTTCATTGCTCCTACATTTGAGCCATTTTCAAACCTGGTCAATTTTCCCCCTAAACATCTTCCCTGACTCGTACTATGTCTTTACTTTCTTGAGCTTCAAGAAAACTGAATTCTGTGTCTGTATTCTTGTCCATTGAAGATTACAGTCCAAACTCTTCTAGCTGTGTGTTTAAACTTCATAATCTAGTCCTTGCTTTCCTATCTACCTGCACAACCATCTCTCCTTTAAACGCCCAAACTATAGCTTACTGTATCAGTTCAACTGCCAGTCTTTCTCTAACCATCTCTCTTCTACACACCAGCCACACCCCCTACCCTGTTCATCTTGATAACTGATACAGAAGTCAGCATAATTAGAACTTCTTGGAAAAACCACCCCAGGCATTAACTTGAGTGTGGGTGACTTCAAATTCCCATTATCACACTGCGTTAATGATTACAAGCTCTAGACACTCTAAACAGAATTCTGCACACGGCAAGTGTGCAGCAGTGGCCAGGCAGATGAATAATGAGCCAGTGAAGAGATACGTGGCTGGAATGAATGAATGAATGAATGAATGAATGAATGAATGAATGAATGACAGGTTCCTTAAATGAGAGGTATAATTAACACTCATGAAAAAATGCTCCAAAAGGGCTAATTTCTCATCCTATTCTTAAAAGGATACTTAAAGTTAAAGCAAGCTTAATCTTTTTTTTTTTTTGGTCTTTTTGAGACAGGATTTCCCTGTAGTCCCAACTGACCTGGAACTTGCTTTGTAGACCAAACTGGCCTTGAATTCAGAGAGATCGTCCTGCCCCTGCCTCCCAAGTGCTAGGACTAAAGGTGTGTGCCACCACGCCCGGCTCTTTTGTGTTTGGTCAGCTTGATCAATCTGTGAGGACGCTAATGCCACCCACTCCTTCTGAATTCCTTGGCACTCTCAAGGAATTATCAAACAACAGGGGGAGACTAGATACAGACTCCAACTGACTTGACTTCGACAGCTTGGGGGCAGCCACATCACTGAGCCCGGTGGGAATGAGGAGGGCAGAACGGGGGCTTCCTTGTCACTTCCTCCCATAGGGTCAGTGCCACAGTGCTCACCTGGTGTCGCACTTCCTGTGTTTGCCATTTATGTCCTTCCCACAGTTTCCAAAGGTGTCTCCTGCTGCATTCACCTTCTCAAAGCAGAGGTCGGGGGCAGGCCGGGCTCCTGGGTGTGCAATAAACGTGTCAGGGCAGGAGCCAGTCAGAGGCTCCCAAGGATGGGGACGGTATCACGGCACTCCCATATTTTCTTCGAGAGCAATTCAAAGAAAATATTTGTAGATTGATTTTAATACCTTGTGGGAGATTTGTATGTGTGGGGGTTGCATGCTAAGCCTGTCTGCTAATGAAGAAAAGCTGTCCCATGTCCTGATTCTAATAAACTGGCAGTCGGTGGCTAACGATCTAAAGCGTGTCTTTGGCACTTCCCCTTACATTCGTCCAGTCCTACTCTCCCATGTTCTAAAAAGCAGCAGTCCTTAACATCATCTTCTATCCTCTGCATCCTCTGTGAACAGCTGTAGAGTATCTTCTGGAGATAATCTAATTAAGAATCAAAGCATTTTCTCTTTCACTTCCCTTAGTTGGTCATGAGAAGTGATGGATTTGGTGTGCAGAGCAGCTTTCCCGCATTGGGCTGCACAGCACTGTCCTTTACGGACTGACTTGGAATGACTTTAATCAGGCCATACCACAAGGCACAGAGGTTGTTATTGCTATAACTGGCAATAACGTAATAAACATCTTTGGAAATATAGCTTCACGGGCATATGCAAGAACAAGTAAAGGTTATAGTTCTTTTTTATTTTGTTTAATATATCTATACCTTTATCTATATATAAATATATATATTTTTTTGAGGCAGGGTCTCTCTATAGCTCCAGCTGGCCTGGAACTCACTATGTAAACCAGCTTGGCTTCAGTCTCCCAGAGATCTGCCTGCTTCTGCCTCCTGAGTGCTGGGATTAAAAATGTGTGCTGCCATGCCTGGTGAGACTCTATTTTTAAGTAGTATAATTCCCAGCTTCTTAAAATGTAGGTCATATATGAGGGGGGATCCCATAACTGAATGTGGGGCTCATAAAAATTTGGCAACAGCAAAAGAGCTTTCTGAATTAATTCAAAAACCATTTAAAACCAAACACATAATGAATCCAAACTCTTTCTGGCAGTGCTAATCATGTGGCATCAGGTGACTTCATTGAAGCTGTGGTTCTGAACACACAACATGCACACGTTGAGTTACACATGCCGCCACACCACGCACCACCAGTGAACACTGCAGGAAGCACTTTGGCTCAGGTTTGACACTATTGTATGTGATGAATTTCAGTGTTTTTACTGTTCATATATTTTCTGTTCTTATATAATTGTTTAATTAAGGAAAGCAAAGACTTTCAATATTTTCCTCCCATCATTCCTTAGCAGGTAAGTACCAAATTAGAATGGATCACATTGTGCTAGGTTTGATTTTAAAAATTGTTACTTGAGCCAGGTGTGGTGGCACACGCCTTTAATCCCAGCACTCGGGAGGCAGAGGTAGGCGGATCTCTGTGGGTTCAAGGCCAGCCTGGTCTACAGAGCAAGCTCCAGGACAGCTGGTACTAAAAGGGAGACCCTATTTCAAAAATACCAAAAAAAGGATAAAACTAAAAAGAAAAAAAAAATCGTTGCTTGAACCACATGTAGTGGTATATGCCTTTATCCCAGCACTCCAGAGGCAAAGGTAGGTGAGTTCCAGGTCAGCTGGAGCTACAAAGTGAATCCTTGTCTAAAAAAAAAAGCTATTTGAGTTGCTAACTTGATTTTTATTTTTTAAAAATTGCTAAATGACAGTTTGGGATTCAAGTGGAATTTCTTTTTTTTAATTTTATTTATTTTTGTATGTGTATGAATGTACTATCTGCATGCAGGTCTGTGCACCCGTGTAGTGCAATGCCACGGAGGTCAGAAGAGGGTCTCGGATTCCCCTGGAACTGGAGTTCTCCTGGAATTGGAGTTACAGACGGTTCTTAGCCACCATGTGGGTGCTGGGGATTGAACCCGGGTCCTCTGCAAGAGCATCGGTGCTCTTAACCACTAGGCTATCTCTCAAGCCCCTCAAGTGGAATTTCTAACAATTTCTCAAAAGACCTAAACATACTTCTGCCATTTTTTGTACGATGTATTGATATGAAATGGTGATCTCATTCTTGATGATTATAAAATTAAAACATCAACTCTGAAAACTTAAAAATGCTCGATGTTCTGTGGTACCAAATATTTGGCAAAAATTCAATGTTTTATGTAAAAATCAACAAGCATACCCATCTCAGTGTGTAAAACTGCTTTTGTCTTTTATAAACAACAAAATTAAACATTTAGCAAAGAATTATTTTTAAAATAATTTCTTTATGATTCATTGTCAGTAAATGGTTAATGTATTTCATATGCCCATACACTCTGGTTTGTGTAAACATTTCTCAAGTGAAAAGGTATTATTATGAGCAGAAAAAGTTTAAGAAGCCCTGGTATAATTAATGGGACTGGTAAGCACATTTAAAAATTTGCTATCTTGGGGGCTGGAGAGATGGCTCAGCGGTTAAGAGCACCAACTGATCTTGCAGAGGACCCGGATTCGATTCCCAACACCCACATGGCGGCTAAGAACCATCTTTAGCTCCAGTTCCAGGGGAATACGACACCTGCTTCTGACCTCTGAGGCATTGCATGACACGGGTGCACAAACCTACATGCAGACAGTACACTCGTACACATAAAAAAATAATAAAATTTTTTAAAAATTTGCTATCTCCACATTGTTTTCCATGTGGTGATGCCTGTCTCCTCACACCTTGCACTACATGATGGGATGATTATTGTTGTTACATCATCATATTACTTTCTATCTTTGCAGTTTTATACATTAAAAAATCCCACTTCATTGTGGTTATAATTTGTCTTTCCTTAATATGACTGGGCTTAAATATCATTCGTAGCTTAAGGTCTTTTGTACTTGCTTTTATTTCTCCATTACTACTTCACTGAACCAGTTGTTGAGGGAGGTACTGTTACCCACCTGCCCACTGTAAAACCTAAAAGCCTCAAGGGACTGAGAAGAATGTGGTCACCTGGCAACCCACAACCCCCATACCCTACTCCCGACACATCCCTGCTGAACATCTCCCCTGATCCTGGTGGAAGAGAGGTGGTTTCTGTTTTGGAAGAGAGTGCACCCCCCCCCGGGGTCCTTACCAGGCCCCCAGAGTTGCTGACACTGCTCCTGGTATGTGAGGCACATGCCGTTGTAGCAGTAAGCCTGGCCGCCCGCGCAGGGGGTGCCGTCCATCTGGTAGAAGTTGGTGGGGCAGTGGGGGGACTTGCCGGTGCAGAACTCAGGGAGGTCACACTGCCGTGCCTGCTCACGACACAGGGTGCCAGGGGCCACCAGCTAGTTGAGGAAAGAGAGGGTTCTTTTTCACAGTGCTTTCTACATGACTTCATTAGCTTGGGCCGTCATCGGCTTTCGGATATTAATAGTGACTGAGAATCTTCAAGGTGAAATCCACAATAGCTAACTTGCTTATTCTTCATAGCAGGTTCAGGAAGTAGGTAAGAAATAATACTTATGCAAAAATTTGGGCTTTACCATGTGCTTTGGTAATAACAGTCACCTTGATGCCACTCCCACTTAAGGGGTCCATACCATTAGGACTTCGTTTAGTTTTCAAGATCATCCTATATAATTAAAGAGGTGAAATACATCTACAGTCTCATGGTATGTGGCAAAGAAGGCCAGCCCACGGATATATGCATACATACACACACACACACACACACACACACACACACACACACACCTGACATTCATATAAGTTTTGAGTTTACAACATTTTTGTTTTATTTTGTTTTAGAGACTAGCCTCAAACTCATCACCATGTAGCCCAGGCTAGACTAGAACTCATGGCATTCCTCTTGCTGAGTCTCCAGAGTGCAACCACACCTGGCTTGCATTTCTAAACTCTTTAACAACATATATCTCCACCCTTAAACCAGGAATGGTTAGCCCATTCCAAATACTTATCTCACTTGTGGTCATGATTCATACAATAGATACCAATAATTATCCCACTCTGCAGGTCAAAGAACCAGATCAACAGCATACTTTAGGCAAACAGTAAAAACCAGCCTTTAAAAACTCAGTCCCAGAGCCTCATCCCTAGGCAGCCAATATTTCTAATACAGACAAACTAAGCTCAGATGTTAATAAATTGCCCCAAACTGCAGAGTCAAGGGTTGAAGTCAAGGTCTTAGATTCTTAGATCATCAGAACTCTTCACGAGGCTCAAACTGAAACCCTGAGATGGAATGAAAGACCACGCGAGGCTTATTCTTCAGCCTTGACTGGAGACTGAAAGGATTCAACCCAGCACGGACTCCCTGGGGGCTGCCAGGTCAAAACAGATGCCATCAAAGCCCCCTCATCCAGGCAAGGATAGCTACAACTAAGAATATAGCCCTTCCCTGCTCCTAGGTGACCCACAAGCTCCTTTCAGGAGAGGGAGCAGGTGGGTCCCGTTGATGGCCACTCTCAGACTGAACAGTTTGTTGAAGAAATGGAAGCCCAAGTGCACTGTGAGCAGGCTGAGGGTGCAGAGGCAGGAGCCACAGGACTCACACACCTCGACCACCTAGGAGCAGGTAGGACAATGCAAGGAAGACACCCTCAGAGCAAGCGGGCATCATTCGAACCCCAGCTCCTTAAGCAGCAGTAGAGCCTTGGGCAGATGCCTAACCTCCATGTGTTTGTTTACCCATAATTCCATATGGCAGCCCTCTCTTGGGATGCTCAGAGGAAGGAGTTTTGGTGAAGTACTTGAACAGTATCTGAACATAATGTGCGCTCAGCAAGTGAAGGGCAGAAGGACAGACCATAGCGCCAGCCTAAACTTTCATTTAGTATTCAGAGTTTAGATAGCAATAACTCAAAAGTACATAAATCACAACATGAAATGTATGTATGTGTGTATATATATATGTAAGTATATCTAATAATATATATATACACGAATAGGAAAGATATGTATAATTATAAATATATGTGTATAATTGCATATATATTCCATAACTTCCTAGCAAGGTCTAGGATAACCTTTATGACCAAATACATTGATAGTTTTGCAATGAAATATAAACATCCACTTGATGTAATTTTTTAATTTTATTTTAGACATGGTCTAAATTTATTGAGACATGGTCTTCCTATAGTCCCAGCTGCCTATAATTAACCTTATATCAATCTGAGCCAAATTTTGCCCCAAATCTGGTTTTTTTTTTTTTCAGTTTTTAGAATGTTTTGAATTCCCAAATTGAGATAAAATTTTGTGGTGCTATATTGCTAGTAATAAATTATTTTCTGAGCTGGGCATGGTGGTGCATGCCTTTAATCCCAGAACTTGGGAGGCAGAGGCAAGCAGATCTCTGTGAGTTCAAGGCCAGCTGGGACTAAAGGGAGACCCTAGCTCAAAAAAATAAAAATAAAAATAAATAAAATTAATTATTTTCTAGAGCTGGAGAGATGGATTAGTGGTTAAAAACACTGGCTGCTCTCACATAGAGCCCAGGTTCAATTCCCAGCACTCAAAATATAAATTCTTTTTCATGTCACTATTAGAAATACAGGCTTCAGAGTCAGAGAAAACTGGATCCGGGCCCTGACTAAATCTAGATATGTCATCCATCTACTAACATCCCTAATTTTCTTATCTAAAAATGAAGGCAGTAACATGTATCTCATGGGGCTTTTGTGAAGATTGAATGAGACCATCTACATCAAATCCTCAGCCTGGAACTTGGCATCTATCAAGATGTCCACTCGTGTTCATCAAAAATGAGTTAAAATAAAATAAAAGCTAGCTGGACCTGCTGGGTCAGGCCTATAATACTTCCTGGTAGGGAATTTTAAGATTTGCCGGGACGTCAGAGTAAGCTCAAAGCCAGCCTGAACAACTTAGTGAGATCCTGTCTCAAAATACGAAGTTAAAATAGGGGATGTAGTTCAGAGAACAGCATTTGTTCAACATGCATGAAGAAGTCCTGGGTTCAATTCCCAGTGCCGGAATGAGGGAGACGAGAGGGGATGACGAATCCAACCTACTCTATGGATATGTCTTTATAAAAATATTGTCTCCTAGGCAGCCCCATCATGTCCTAACTTTTGGAATGAGTTTGAACACAGTGAGGCCCAGGATAGAAAACAGAGGATGTAATTCACGGAACATTCTCAGTCCCAAGTCTCCCCCCAGCCCCCTCCTCTCCCTGCCTGCTCTCCCCCCTCCCTCCCAGTGCCAGGGTTGAACCAGAGCCTTGGACATACAAAGCACATGCCTCCCCGCTCATCCCCTGGGATGCAGGCTGAAACCCAGCCAACCCCCCCCCCCAGCCTCTCAGCTCAAAGCCCGAGGAGGGGGTAAGGGGTTTTCTGACCTTACACTTGTGACAGCAGGCACCGTGGGCACACTCGGCCCCATCCTTCAGAGTGCAGTTGGAGGCATTGCAGCAAGGGTTGTCACACTCCTGGAAAAGCAGCAGAGTATCAGCCTCTGGAGCCGCAGGGCAGGAGTCACAGTCCAGCAGGGGGAGCCCTTCCCCACCCATGGCCCCAGCACACCCTGCAGCTTGGTTCCCTAAAACATCTCACCAAAACAATGACTAGCTAATAGCTTACCATTAAGGTAATGAGTTTTTACCAGAGAAAACATTCACTCAGGTGCACCATCCTCAGTAACACCACAACTTAGATGCCTCTACATGGTGACTCTGGGAAAATTTCTGTAGACAGTTATACTTAGTTTACCCAACCTTAACATTCACAGCTTCTGATAGAACTCCCTCCTTGCTTAGCTCATGATTGTGAGGGGAGTAGTATCTTTCACTGGTTCTTATTTTAACCTGAAAACTATAGCTTTCTATTTTAAAAAAAAGAGAGCAAGCAAGAAGGCTCAGGGAGTAAAGGCACTTGCTGCCAACCCAGACGACGGAGTTTGCTCTCTGGGTCCAACATAATGGAAGGAGAAAAATGACTCTCCTAAGTTTTCTTCTGACTACCACAAGCGGCCATGTGACAGGCAGGCAAGCAGACAGACACACACACACACACACACACACACACACACACACACGCACACACATACGCACACGCACACAGAAAGAGAAAATAATTAAAGTCTATACCACAGATGTTATACAGCCAAATGCACACACAGACACCCCAGTCTCCTCCAGCTGTCAAGCATGGGTTAACATATATTTTTCTCATCCTTCAAAAAATAGAGATGAAATAATCTAGTTCTGCTTTTTTGGAAGAAAAACATGTTTCTGATAAAAATGACTGAGCTGGGGCGGATGCTCTCCACACTCATTCTAAAGATGCAAAAGCAGGAAAGGCTTATCCACGAAGAGTTTTGCTGCTGCTTCTCCCTTGGCAGCCCTTCCCAGACTTGACAGCACTTCCGACATCCCCTTTCAGTCTTCTCTTCTCCAGGCTAACCAGCGTGAGCTTGTTATTTTAAGGATCCTCCTCAGGCTTTTACTCAAGTCCACACATCCAGCTGTGTGGCCTCCAGAATAAATTCACTGCAGCTGGAGAGCCTAAGAGGCCATCTGGGGCTCCTCCGGGAGGAGGAAGCCAACGTGTCCTAGGATCGTAGTCTGTGGTCAGAGCAGATGCTGACCAGGGGTCACCCCTGATGCTGTACATGACAGTGCTCGCCACAAGCTGCAGAGGCCGCAGGGTTCATCTACCTGGGAGACTCGCTGCTCCATCCACAGCTTACACACATGGGGTCTCTGGTAGGCCCGGTAGGAAATGCTGGCAACCAAGAAATCATCTATCACCTTCCCCTTTGACTTTCAGCTTTGAGAACAATGCAAATTATCCCCTCCCTCCTGCAGGATCCTGATGCCTACCTCTTCCTCCCCACAGTCACATTCTTCACCATCTTCTAGGTACCCATTGCCACACCTCCGACCTCCATACAGTGTCCTGGTGTCCGGCATGTTGGAGAGACACATCCCACCACCAGACTGCAGATATCTGTCCAGCTCCCTCCTGTTGCACCAGTTGAACACTCTGGGAAATGGGTGCCTGGTAGAGAGTAGGGAAGAATTAGCAGAATCCCCCGACTAGATTGCTGTCCCATGAGGCTGACTTTACCTGGACAAAAACCCCACAGCCCCACATGTTCTACCCCATCAGGACTTCATCATTATATCAACTCAGAATTCTTTCATCCTAAATTATGAAACAGTAAGCATGCCATAATGTTGTGTTTTTCTTATTGAATGTGAAGAAGGTAATGGAGGGACAAAACATCAATTTGCATGGAAGAGTTGCAGTAATATTTATGAGTGCATTAAGATAGGTTTCCAGGGGCTGGGTGTGGTGGTGCACACCTTTAATCCTAGCAAGTGGGAGGGAGAGGCCGGTGGATCTCTGTGAGTTCAAGGCCAGCCTGGTCTACAAGCGAGCTCCAGGCCAGCTAAAGCTAAAGGAAGACCCTGTCTCAAAAAGACAAAAAAAAAAAAGGGTTTCCAGGGGCCAAAGAGATGGCTCAACGGTTAAGAGTACTGACTGTTCTTGCGGAGGACCGGGTTTGATTCCTAGCACCCACATGGTCCGGGTTTGATTCCTAGCACCCAGGTGGTGGCTAACAACCATCCATAACTCCAGTTCCAAGGGATCCAACGCCTTCTACAAGCACTGCACAACAAGGGTACACTTACCTACATGCATGCAATATACTCATGCACGTAAAATAAAAACAATAAGTTAGATTTCCAAACTGAGGGCTGAGCAAAATAACAGCCAATCCAAATTTGTCTCTAAAATGATGTCATATGGGTATATTCTTATGACAAAGACCAGAAAGTAACATGAAGGCTGAAATCATGGGTTTAATTATTCATGGGCTGACTGGTCGGTCTTTGCTGTACAGACAAGTGACTCCAGCAGCCAACTCACAAATGTGTGGTCTGGATACAAGAGCATGCACGAAAGCTCCCTTGTACCCTCTCACAGGGGGAAAGGAGTTAGGGAACTAAAGCACAGTGGTTCCCTAACTACAGTTTTGCTTTCTGTGGTTTTTGGTTACCCAGAGCAACAGTGATTAGAAAATATTAAAAAAGAAATTTCCACAAGTGAGCAACTGCTAAGTTTGAAATAACTTTTACTATAACACATTGTTATAAATGTTTTGGTTTATTATTTGCTATTGGGGTGGTGGGGTTGTTTGTTTGTTTGGTTGGTTTGGGGTATTTTTTGAGTCAGGGTCTCCCTGTATTTGTAGCCAGCCTGGAACTCATGTAGACCAGGCTGGCACCCTTCTCACAGAGATCTTCCTGCTTCTGCCTCCCAAATGCTGGGATTAAAGACATGTGCCATTTAACCTCTTCCTGTGCCTACTTTATGAATTCAACTTCATCAGGTGCATTTAGAAAAACACAGCTGTGCTGAAATGTCCTAGAACAAGATAGATAGATAGATAGATAGATAGATAGATAGATAGATAGATAGATAGATGAATGATAGATAGATCCTGTAAATACCAGAAAACTACTCTATCATAATGTAGGTCAGTAAAGGAGAATCACCTTGCCCTTAATTCTCTAAATTGATAAAAAGTTAAACACTGGAGTTTTCCTTAGTGAGGTATGGCACAAAGAATTCGTTACTAACCACTGTAAACCTCCTACAATTTGTGAATAATTTGGAAACACACTGGAGTAGTAATGAACATAAACTGTCAATCATTTGTCTAGGGAAGACTTCACTGTGACCTCACAGGGATTTGAACATGCCCATGGAGTTGTATCCCATGTGTCACCATCATCCTTTCAGTGTCACCATCTGAGAAATGATGAGCAAGCTCTAGAGAACTGAGATAGCGAGCCACCATTCTCGATGAAGCACACGCAGACCCCAGTGATTTGGAGGAAGGGAACTTGTATCAGATCCCACTACGATGCCTTCCAGGGAGGGACTGGGGTCATGGAATGACTCAGTTCTAGAAGAATGCAATGATTCATGCTGAATCCAGACACTAGAAGGTGAGATCTCCTCTCTCAAAGGCTCTGGTTTAGAACCCACTCCCAGCTGCAGGAAATGCAGTGGACTTGTCTTATCTCTCACGGGAAATGCAGCCACGCATTCCCTACGGAGTGTGTAGATGGTCCCTCCTCTCTTCTTGCTCTATAAGCTACATCAGAGTTTTCCAAGAGGCCCCAGATGCAACAGCAGTGACCATACTCCTTTAGTATGGAAGGACCAAAGGTTGTAACTCTGATCAAAAACTAGGCCCTCATTAAAACTTCTTCAAGAGCTGGGCATGGTAGCACACTCAGTCACCTGGGAAGCTGAAGGAGGAGGATTGCCTGAACTCACAAAGTTCAAGATTAACCCTAGGCAACACAGAAAGCCTCTCACTCAACAAAAGAAAAGAAAACTCACAAAGGGAAAAAGACATGTTCAGGCCAATTGTACAGCAGGGCCATGTGGGAGGACCTCGTGGACAGCCACTGCCTGGCTCACCTTCTCTTCCCCACCTTCGCCCTTCCGGTTGACTCACCCAGTAGCAGCGGCCATGATGCACCCGCCATCCGCTGCACCCGCAGAGCAGCAGCCCGTAGAATCGTGGCTCATGCCGAAGTTGTGGCCCATCTCATGGGCCATGGTTGCAGCCACGCCGATAGCATTCTCGGAGTGGTCCTGCTCGGGAGACGGTTCAGTTCAAGGTCGGGGTTATGTTCCCACTGTGACCCCCTATCTTTGCCGCATCTTTTCCAAGTCGTATCGCTCTCCACTGATTCCCCATAAGGGCTGGCTTTCCAGACTTGCTATTAACAGGTCTAAAACCACTGTTGTCACTAGGAAATCAGATGCTCAAAACGCCCTGTTTCCTGAGTTCTTAAAGGTTACAGACCACAGCTGACCCACTGACAAATTCCCAGACCGATTAATACATCGCTTCAGGATGTGGCAGTTGACATCACCTCTGTCAAGCAAAGGGTACATACACTTGGCTCAGTGTTTTTGGAGTGCACCCCATGAGAAAGAGCCACCCCACACACAGAACTTGGCACAGGGCGTGGTCTTAATCCATCAAAAGAAAATGCTCAACAAAGCAGAACAGAAAATGGGGGGAAATGAACAAATTGTGCTGGTGAGCTGTCGTGAAACTACAGTCCCTGCTGCTCTAAGACTGAGGCAGAAGAGCCACTTGGACCCAGGGGTTTGAGACCAGCCTGGATGATGTACTGAGACCCATGGCAAGAGCAGCAGAACAGATATATCAGAAAGAGATTTACTAAATGTGTTTATGTGCTCCTTGCCTTATTCCTTTAAATTCCCATTCTTACCCTGAGATTGAACTATAAGTTACCTCCACTTTACAAATGAGGACACTTCTCAACTTATCCAAAGTCACAGAGTTGCTCTTTGAAACCAATCTGATTGACTCTAGAGCCTGGGGTCTAACCTTTATGTTACTTTGTCAATAAATAAATAAATAAATAAATAAATAAATAAATAAATATAAATACAGGATGGGTGGATGGAGGGATACACTAGCAGATCAGAGCAGAGAGAAGACTTCCTTGATAACCATTCCAGGTTAGAAATGACTCATCAAGGGAGATGGCTCAGAGGTTAGGAACACTGGCTATTCTTACAGAAGACCTGGGTTCGAATCCCAGCACCCACATGGTGGCTAACAACTGTCTACAACTCCAGTTCCAGGGGATCCGAAATCCTCTTATGATCTCCATGGATACTGCATGACACAGGTACACTTGCACGTATACGCACAAAATAAAAAGTAAACTATTTTTTTTATTTTATTTATTTTTGTATGTGTATGAGTATACTGTCTGCATGTAGGTTTGTGCACCCGTGTCATGCAATGCCTCAGAGGTCAGAAGAGGGAGTCGGATTCCCCTGGAACTGTAGTTCTCCTGGAATTGGAGTTATAGACGGTTCTTAGCTGCCATGTGGGTGCCGAGGATCGAACCCGGGTCCTCTGCAAGAGCAGTCGATGCTCTTAACTGCTAGGCTATCTCTCCAGCTCCCCAAAAAGTAAACTATTTTTTAAAAATAAAAAAAAGAAATGAATCACCAAGGACTAGTGCTGGCAACGTAGCTCCGTTGGTGGAGAGCTGGGCTAGAATGCATGAAGCCCTGGGTTTGATCCCAGCACCACACAAAACCTGTAATCCCAGCACTTAGGGGACAGAGGTAGGAAAATCAGAATTTCAAGGTCATCCTTGGCTAGGTTGCACATCTGAGGCCACCCTGGTCTACACAGTGAGTTCCAGGCCAGTTACAGCCATGTGACCCTCCTCCCCTCCCCCACCCCAGCCCCCACCCCGAAAAAAAAAAAAAACCACAATAAAAAAATTACTTTCACTAAGCCACAGAGAATTTCAAAAGAGAGTAATTTCCCAATAGTGACTCTGAGACAGGCTCCTATCGTGCCATGACAAATCAAACAATGTAAGACACAGAAGAGAAGTCTGTTCATTTCCAAACCCCTGCTTTGGAACATAATGAGAGATCTGGAGGTCTATTTGCTCAATTGTGTAAAAAAAAAGTAAACTAGGATAAGTGAAAATATATTCTTAGCCACCTCCAACTCTTAGGACCTAATTAATCACTTTACTTGAAACACTTGGTTTTTCATAAATGCTTTTTCTTCTGCAATTATCAACATCAAATTAGTTTTTCAAAGCTGACCTCCTGGCTGGGGAGACAGTTTCACCCTTCTCGTCCTCTCATGGGCTGACACTCACCATGTTGACCCCTCCAGATTGGTACACAGAGCACATGGCCATGAGAGGGGCCAGGCCGATGGTCGTGCCATGGAAAGACCTTCCCCTGCAGAAAGGACAGGACAGGTGACTTGGGCGTGGCTGAGAGGGCCATGGTTCCCATGGAGCAGCCAGCAGTGGGCGGCTTCCACGCTATTCTCTGACTCCACTGACACTCCCAGATTATCCCCCAGGGGAAGAGCCTGGCATCAGGACCAACTGGACAGTGTTCAGGTCACCACGCCTCTCATTTCCTCTCACCTGATCCCTCAACACCATTGATCAGAGCAAGCAAAAGGTCATCTTTCCCTTACAATGTCACCCAGAGCCACTTCCCTGAAAGGAAGTGAGTAGAGAATGAAAATCTGTGCCCCACTCCTGCTGCACAGGAAAAGGTCAGAGGAGGGGTGGAGGGAGGGTGGCCCAGGCTGTGATGCCAAGTGAATCATACCCACTTCCGCCAGATGCCAGGGGGCCAGGCCTTACCCTCGCTGGTGTGTGTCTTGGGGGGCAGGGGTGGGGAGTCAGGCAGCAGCTGTGATGGCCAACGCTTTATCCTCTCATCCCTCTAGGGCCAAGGAAGCAGCTACGTCCCTTTGGGAGCTCCACAAACTGCAGAATGAGTTGTTTCTGCCCTTGCTCTACAAGAACCATCCCACGCTGCCAACAGCTGCCGTGCCTTTCCCCGGCTCAGCACAGCCCTCTCTCAGCTGTGTCCACGCAGAGTGGACAAGAAGGTGTAGATGCATGCTTACTAATGGTTTGCTTAATAACTGCAATATCTGCCAATCTACATAACACCCTGCTTTTTATTTTACAAAATTGAACTTGACCCTGAGGAAGTCCAACTGAAAACTCAGATTCAAGGCATTACATTCAAAAGTTCAGGCCACACATTTTGGTAACCCAAGACATTCTGGGTGAACAGACTGTCATGAAGTGACCACTCAGCGCCCAGGCTTTGGGGACAGCTACCTCCCAGCTGCTTTTAGAGGGTAAATTCAAGATATCAAGGCTTTAATAGTCCCTGACCCATAGCACAAAAGTAAAAGGGCTTATTATTTATGGGCTTCTTATTATAACCACCTCAAAATACCTTGAGGGCCCAACACTAACAAACACCAACCAGCACCCGTAGGGGACTGTTTCTCACCACCCTGACTCCAACAGAGACTGATAAGAAACCCCACCACAGTGGTCTCCAGTGTCTCCTCCCACCAAGCACTGCAGTTCCCACACAATCTGTCACTTAGACTTCCCAAGGTGCTCGGCCCTGAGCCTCTGAGGAAGCAAGTGAAGGACCCAAGGAACCTCTCTTGAGCCTGTATTGGGGGATGTGCTCAGCACTAAAGCAATATCTCCTTCAGAGTGTCAGCGGGCAGCGACAGTCAGCTACACGCTCAAGTACGTCAGCTGCTCAGCTGACGACAGCTAAAGATCACTTCCTCACACGGACAGCAAACACTCGAGCAGACTCTTATCACTCTTAGGCTTTTTAACATTTTCCAAGGAAGGCTGGGTCTAAGCAAAGCCTAGTTATCTGGATCACGGAGCAAGGAGGCTCTTGCACAACCAGCACTCACACCCGTGGAAAGGTGGGGCAAACTCGGCATGTACGTGGCTGTCAGAGGCTCTGCAGCCAAAGCCGAGAGACTTACGTGATTAGCTGTGCATTGTCGTGGCTCTTCTGGGAAAGTAGCTTGCGCCTCCAATTAAGAAATGACCAGAGGGTAGAGTATGGATTCTCTGAAACTTCACATTTATCCCCATGTGTCCACACCTCCAGGCCCACGAGAGCAATCCGGATGTTCAAGGATCGGTAAAACTGAAAAGACAGAAAAGCCCATCTCAGTCTCCCCCTAGCTGAAGAGCTCAGAGCACAGACACAAGATCTCTCTTCTCCCCATGGCTCCAAGAAGAGGGAAGGGGTCTTCTTAACATTTCTCATGAAGGGAAATGAGATCTTCAGAGAGATGCATTCTGGGGGGTCAAACCTAGGTACCTTGACTTAAGAGAACACCGAGGTAATAAACAGAAAAAAAAAAAAAAAAGCGAGAGGCAGTCCACTCGGCAAAGGGTTCCTTGATGGATCTGTCCTTGATGCTACAGTGACTTTGCACGTACGGGGTTATAGGTATGCATTTCTGTGTGGATGTCCAAAGGTTGATGTGGAGTGTCTTCCATGGTCGCTCTCAACGTTCTTTTTTGAGACAGGGTTTCTCACCAAACAAAGAGCTCATTAATTCAGCTGGACTGGCTGGACACTGCAGTCGACCCTACCCCCACCAGCCCTGAGGTTATAGGCACATGCTACTGTGCCCGGTTTTGATGTGCGTGCTAGGGATTCCAACTCACATCTTCACACCTTCCCGCTTTACTGACTGAGCCATCTCCCCAGGCCCCTCTGTGACATTTTATTAAAAGTCTTATATACACAGAAGCCACAGGAATAGGACAGACCACCTCAATCTAAAATTGGCGGGTTCTTCCCCAGCTAAAAATAGTAACTGGGGCAGCAATCTTTGTCAAGTACTTTCTATGTGCTAAGCAAGCAGTGAGGGTTAGAGAAGCTAGGAAACTTGTGAAAAGTCTCAGCAGGAAGCTGCTGGAGTCAGGAATACAATGTCATATATGCACACATTCAGACCCTCCACTTGCCCCTAAGTTACTCTAGATGGGGTCCTAATTCTGCAAATTCCTAGTTTCTTTCTCCAAAAATTTTGGTTCTTGTGTTTTGTGCCATATTGATAATTACAGGGAAAAGAAAGGTTCTAATTCCCATCTGAATTTGCTTTACTAAGGACCTTTATAAGGAAGTCATTGGCTTTTTCTACAGTTAAGGGAAAAGACTGTGGACTGGGCTCCTGATTCAGCAATCAGAACATTTCTTTCCAGTTTTAGTTCAACAATGTTCACTCCGAGTGCCTGGGTCAGCAAGTTTCAGACAGGCAATGTGTCTCACCCCTTTGGGAGTGATTAACCTCACATGTTGAAAGAGAAACAAGAGGTTTCAAAGACTGGACCAGCCCACAAGGCACGGGCTTGCACCACCGCCTGGGGTCCGCAGCTGCTTCCTTCCTCCTCTGTGTTGTTGGCTTGTTCTGTTTGGTTGGTGTGGTTTTTTTTTGTTTTTGTTTTTGTTTTTGTCTTTTTGAGACAGGGTCTCCCTGTAGCCCTAGCTGTCCTGGAACTCACTCTGTAGACCAGGCTGGCCTTGAACTCACAGAGATCTGCCTGCCTCTGCCTCCCGAGTGCTAGGATTAAAGGCATGCACCAGCATGTCCAGTCTGGTTGGTGTGTTTTTACTGATATACCAGGTCTACTTTTCATCCGTGCCCTGTGATTCTAACCACCAAGTCCAGTGGGAAAATTCATAGAGAGCGTGCCACCCTTCATCTGCCTGGCCTCCAGAACAATGGGCAGCTCACAGGTAGCAGCAGGAACAGCTTCCTGGATTCTCCCAGGAAAACATATTTTCCCAGATGTTGAGTGTTTAGGTTGTGGGATGATTGGCCTGCAACTGCTGAATAAGCTGGGAGCTGGAAGTCAGGGCTCCACAATGTCCCTAAGAGTCCTTCCTTCCAGGAAAGGCCAGTGTTTGGCTTTCATCTGTCACATGCCTGTGTTTCCACAGCCATCGAGGACAGAACAAAATTACGAGGGTGAGAATATCCCATCTAATGACCTCACAATAACCAACTTGCTTCTTAGCCCTCTAAAAAAACTTTTTTTTAATTTTTTTTTTTTTTTTTTTTTTTTTTGGTCTTTTTGAGACAGGGTCTCCCTGCAGCTCCGGCTGTCCTGGAACTCACTCTGTAGACTAGGCTGGCCTTGAACTCACAGAGATCCGCCTGCCTCTGCCTCCCAAGTGCTAGGATTAAAGGCGTGCGCCACCATACCCGGCCCTTAAATTTTTCTTTATCCTCTAGTATTCAGAAAGAAAATACCCCTCTTTAGATATGGGGTCCACAAATCACCATCAGGTCCAGAGTTAACCCCTTAAAGTTCTATTGGTGCCTTGAAATTGCTATCAGAGCTGCAAAAAGACATGTGACCGAAGAACTGGGGCTGTGGCTTAGTGGTACAGTCTGCCTTGCATGCATAAGGCCCTGGGCTCAATGCCCAGTACTGACCCTTCCAGCCTGAAAAGAATACAAGTGACCCAAACATGTCAAAAGTTACTTTTTAAATACATACTACTAGCCTATCAAGAGGTACTGACTGCTATTCTAAGTCACTTTCTCTGCATTTTGTTTCACAGCCTTCTTTTATAATCAGAGAGTACTTCCAAGCCCATACACTCTGTTGAAGGACAACTCAAAACTCCGGGCATTACTTAAGCGTGTTTTTTTTTGTATGTGTATGAGTGTACTGTCTGCATGTAGGTTTGTGCACCCTTGTTATGCAATGCTGCGGAGGTCAGAAGAGGGTGTAGGATTCCCCTGGAACTGGAGTTCTCCTGGAATTGGAGTTATAGACGGTTCTTAGCCGCCATGTGGGTGCTGGGGATTGAACCCGGGTCCTCTGCAAGGGCAGTCGGTGCTCTTAACTGCTAGGCTATCTCTCCAGCCCCACTTAAGTGTGTTTTTAAATGACCATGACCTAGGAAACATAGTCATTTGTAGTCTTCCTAAGAGAAATGATCCTCAGACACTTTTTAACATTAGCCTCAAATAGCCAAAACTTTGATATTTTTAAGGCCATTGTCATTCAATCCTGACCTACCTCATCCCCCCTAAGTCAAAGAATCATTGAGCTTTCAGCTGGAAAAAATCTTTAAAAACATCCTCAATGGTTTTTTTAAACTGGGCTTTTCCTGCCCAAGGCTCCTCAGGAGTCACTCCACTACAGAGCTGAGTGAGCCTGGAGGAGCAGAGCTCTGGGTACCCACCTCTGCTCCAGCTTACAGCAAGAGTTGCTTCCACTTGCCTTTTATACTGGCAGAGGTATAAAATTTCTTTTTTTTTTTCCAAGAGTCCCATTAGGAAAATAAAAAAATAACTGAATGTTATCGATTCAGGCCAATATTTTCACTTTACAAATTAAAACGAAGTAAAGCAAACAAACACAGATAAGCAACTTAACACCCAAAGAAGCCAAGTTACCCCCTTAGGTTTCTAGTGCAGGGGTTTCCATCCCCTCTCCCCAGGCTCTATGGTGATGCTTATCTCCTTTTGGTACCTGATGGGGTACCCCACCCAGCAGCCGAAGCCCAAGTACATGTGGCCGCCTGTCCTACAGCCCATCTGAGGCCCTGGTACCCACCCCTGCCCCATGCCCCACCCCACGAAGTACACACCTGGTCTCACCTTATCAACATAGTTGGCGATTTCCATGAGCTTGTGTTTGGTGGCGTCCTGGTCATGCCGATTCTTCCGAAACTAAATGCAACAAACAGAACCCGGTGAGTCCCACTAGCTCATCCAAGGGCCTTTCTAGCGCCCCATTTCTTCTCACTGAATTTGTTCTTAACCTCACTGACGTTCTATGCACAGTCGTTTTTATATGATGGTCTTCCCTATGGCCCTTAAAGTACAGGATCTGGCTCAGGTCCGTCTTGGTATCTGCATCTTCCAGCCCAGGGCAGGACACAAAGCAGCCAGGCAGGTAACTATTATCTTCCTCTAGCCCTGCAAATACGTCTGATTTTCCTGTCCTTTAAATTACAGTGCCTCGGACAAACTGTCACTGGTGCACAGGAGAGGGAGTGGTCTGATCCTTTTCTTGGTCATCACCCCAAAATATAAAGCCACCAACACGTATCTTACAAGACATCCCTACATGTGGTCAATTAACATTAACTAAATAGGTGCCAAACAGTTGCTATGGGCAAGTCATTGTGTTCAGCATTCAGGAGAACAAATATGAGATTTTGGTCTTGGACTAAAGGAGCTTTGATTAAAATGGTCAGAGAACCAGAAATAACTATAATAATAGGTCCTTTATTTAAGAGGCACACAATTGCCAGGCCCGGTGGTGCATGCCTTTAATCCTAGCACTCGGGAGGCAGAGGCAGAGGCAGGCAGATCTCTGTGAATTCAAGGCCAGGTCAGTGAGTTCCCAGGCCAGCTGGGACTACAGGGAGACCCTGTCTCATAATCAAAGCCATATACAGGAAACCCACAGCCAATATCATCCTAAATGGGGAAATGACAGAAACATTCCCTTTAAAGGTAGGAACTCGGCAAGGCTGCCCCCTGTCACCACTCCTCTTCAATATAGTGCTTGAAACACTTGCTAGAGCAATAAGGCAAGAAAAGGATATTAAAGGAGTACTAATTGGAAAAGAGGAAGTCAAACTATCCCTATTTGCTGATGATATGATTGTTTACTTAAGGGATGCTAAAAACTCCACCAGAAAACTCCTAGAAACGATTAACAGCTTCAGCAAAGTGGCAGGATACAAAATTAACCTTAAAAAATCAATGGCCTTTCTTTACACCAAAAACAAGCAACTGGAGAAAGAATTCAAAGAGACCTTCCCACTCACAATAGCCTCAAAAACAATAAGATACCTAGGAACAAACCTAACCAAAGACACCAAAGACCTCTACAACAAAAATTTTAAACCCTTAAAGAAAGAAATTGAAGAAGACCTCAGAAGATGGAAAAACCTCCCATGCTCATGGATTGGGAAAATTAACATTGTAAAAATGTCCATTTTACCAAAACTCTTGTATAGATTTAATGCAATCCCAATCAAAATCCCCAAGAGTTTCTTCACAGGCTTGGAAACAAAAGTTCTTAAATTCATTTGGAAAAACAAAAGACCCCGAATAGCCAAATCAATCCTGAGTGAAAAGAGCTACACAGGAGGGATCTCTATACCAGATTTTAAACTATACTACAGGGCTATAGTCATAAAAACAGCCTGGTACTGGCACAAAAACAGACCTGTTGACCAATGGAACAAAACCGAAGATCCAAATCTGAGCACATACAATTTCAGCCATCTCATATTTGACAAGGGGGCCAAGAAACCACAATGGAGAAAAGACAGCATCTTCAGCAAGTGGTGTTGGCAAAACTGGATCACCACTTGTAGAAGAATGAAATTAAACCCCTACCTCTCACCCTGTACAAAAGTCAACTCCAGATGGATTAAAGACCTCAACGTGAAACCCCAAACTCTGAAGGTGATAGAAGAAAAAGTTGGCAGCAGACTACAAGACATAGGCATAGGAAAAGACTTCCTAAATCAGACAGCAGCTGCACAAGAATTAAGGTCGACAATTGACAAATGGGACCTCATCAAACTCAAAAGCTTCTGTACATCAAAAGAAACAATCAAGGAAGTGAAGAGAAATCCCACAGAGTGGGAGGAAACCTTCACTGCAGATACATCTGACAAAGCATTGATTTCCAGAATATATAAACTACTCAAAAAACAAAGAAAAAAGAAAACAAATGACCCGCTCAATAGATGGAGCAAAGAACTGAACAGAGACTTCACAAGCGAGGAATTAGAGATGTCTGAGAAACACCTCAAGAACTGCTCAACATCACTAATCATTAAGGAAATGCAAATGAAAACCACTTTAAGATATCATCTTACTCCAATAAGACTGGCTAGGATCAAGAAAACAAATGATACCAAGTGCTGGAGAGGTTGTGGGGAAAGGGGAACACTCATCCACTGCTGGTGGGAATGTAAACTCGTACAGCCACTATGGAAAGCAGTGTGGAGAACCCTTGGAAGACTTGGAATGAACTTGCCACCCGACCCAGCCATACCACTCCTGGGCATGTACCCTCAAGACTTACGCCACCACAGAGATACATGCACGGCCATGTTTATTTCAGCTCTCTTCACAATAGCAAAGAGCTGGAACCAACCTAAATGCCCCTCAACTGACGAGTGGATAGAGAAAATGTGGTACATCTACACAATGGAGTTCTATGCAGCAGTAAAGAAAGACGACATCATGAGCTTTGCAGGAAAATGGCTGGAGCTAGAGGACATCATGCTGAGTGAAGTAACACAGTCCCAGAAAAACAAACGACGAATGGTATCCCTCATCTGTGGATGCTAGTGCCAATTACCCAGTTGTAAGTATTTCTTGTGTAGGGCCCCCTGAGCTTTTGTACAAAGCAGTTGGGCATAATGCATTTTGGAAACAACAACAACAACAGAAAAGACTGCATCAAAGAACTGACTGAAACAGTGAACTTCTGCTCAAAACAGTCAACTTCCCCATGGAAAATATTGAGAAAGACTAAGAGATGAAAAGCATGTTTGGCAGAATGCATGAGCTCTGGCGGGGTGGGGGAATGGGCGGGAACACGGGTCTAGATTTGTTAAAAATAAATAAATAAATAAATTTATGTGAAAAAAAAAAAGAATGCCTGCCAAGAGAACCAGGAAGAGACTATATAGATGTGAATGCCTCATATGTAACATTCCCATCTCAAAAAGATAGATCTCTTTCTACTACAATAGTGAACAAAGTCATCAGGAAATAAAGATAAAATTTCTAGAATTGGAACTTAAATTTTTCAAATGATGGGTGTGTCCTGTCTGCTGCTATTTTTATGGTGATTCTGGATACCTAGTGGACTTCCCTAAAGTACAACGTTTGTATGTTTGGTAATCCGCTCCCTCTACTCCGTCAGGATACGCAAGCAAGAAATAGGACGAGCAGTCAAATAAAATAACATGCAGTATTTGTTTGCCAACAGCCATTTGCAGCCCTGGTACAGAAAAAGGGACCCACCATTTTCCTTTCTCTTACAGATTCTAGAATATTCCTGGGCTTCCTTGGAACTGTCACTCACCAGAGGAAACTCACTGTTACTTCCACTTCTGATGAAGTTAAATTCTGGAACCCAGTTGCACAGACCTTTCTAAAGTATTAATCCAGAAGTTTCCACTAGGAAGACCTCCCAACTTTTAAACTAGTTCCAGGGTACAGAAGTGTTTTCATTCATTTAGTAAATATTTATTAGAACATGGAGTGAGATTTCAGGCTTCCAAATCTACTAATCCTACCTCAAACAATAAGGCCCAATAAGGCCACCATAGTTGAAGGAGTGTACCATGTTTTCCAGAACATTCTAAAGCACAGGTTTGTAAACCTGCTCTGAGAAGCACCAGATGGTAAATATTTTTAGGTTTGGTAGACCACACTGTGTCTGCCACAACTACTCAGCTCTACCTTGGTTTATACATAAACCAGTGCTCCAGTATACTATTTACGGAAACGTGTGGTGGGCTAGATTTGATCATGTTCTCTGTAATCCCAAGTCTAAAGAAAAATACATCTAGACCTCATATTTCCTGGGGTGACACTGGACATGTAACACGGTGCACTGCCAGCCTTTCCCAGCCACCTCATGTCCTGCTGCTATCATCAGAGTCCTTTGCAAGCCTGTGTCTACAGCTGTCCTGTCCCCTCTTCCAACATGAACCTCATTCTTGGTTCCCCTTACATTCCATTTTGCCTAATGAATGGCTGAATCTGTAGAGAAACCCCACCCGCCCAGGTCCATGACATTCTCCTTACCTAAGGAGTAAGTACTGTGCAAAGTGACCCAGAAGTTTCCAGAAGACCTAGCCAGGGAGTGGGGCACTGCGGCTCTTTACTGCCGACAGTGCTCTGGGTGGCAACACTGAAATCCCGCTTTCCCTCTCTTCCCACTCAAGAGTCTCCACTCCCTCCTCTGAGTTCAGAGCCTGATGGCTGCCTTGTCTCAGCATCAGGTTGTAAATCACAAATATAGCATCCTTCTCCTTTTTTTAATCTTCCCATAATTCTCAAGATTAATTAATTGCCAGGAATACATTTCTTCCTGCAGAGAAGAGATGGTAGGGAAGGTTTATCTCTGGGCTTCCAAATCTCATCCGGCCTATTTTACCCCCACCTAACTCCTCACACGGTTCATTCAAAGCCTTCAGCTGCGAGATGCCACTGGATGCAAGAATGACAGTCTGGTGGGGAGTGGACCCCAGTGCTACCCGTGCTAAAGGCAAGATGCTTGGGGCGGCCGGGCTCCCAGCCATGGAGGCCCTTTGAGCAAATACTTTTCTTCCCTGGTTTACTGGATGTCAAGAGTCAGAAGATGCCTCACCCCACCTACCCTGCTGAAGGTTTTCAAACCCTGCACTAAGGTTCCCTAGGGAAGAACCCAAAAGGAACAGTGCTCCTCCTTCCAACCAGAGAAGAGGGGCTTCTAGGTGCATGGGTTTGGGAGTCTATGGACCTTTTAGCTGATCAAAAGGAATTGGTGGCTTACAAAAAATGGCCAAAGACCTTTGTATCAGATGATGCTTAGCAAAGCTTAAGTGGAGACCTATCCTAAGGCAGGGCAGAGCTGAATGGGGAACCTGGCTGGCTTAGAAACCAGCCTTAGTTACTGCTCTTCCTTCCTGTACACATCCTAGTTGTAGAGAAAAAGTGACCGGTTATCAAACTTTGGAACCATTGGGGTTTTGTGTTATTGTTGTAAGCACTGGGATGCAGCAGCAGCTCTTAGCTGTATCCCAATGCCCAGCACATAACAGAAAACCAGAAAAACACACAGAAGTAAGTAAAATGAATGAGCAAACATGCGCGTGTTCAGTTTCAGGGTTAGTAGATCTACGGTGAGGCTTGGGGACCTTCCCAGGTATCATATGTGCTGCTGGTCTAGGGACCACATTTTAGGAACAATGGCTTTGGGGGTCTCACCTGACACCAACATGCTTATAGAAAGGGACCTGCACCAGGCGTGGTGGTGCACGCTTTTAATCCCAGCACTTGGGAGGCAGAGGCAGGCGGATCTCTGTGAGTTCAAGTCCAGCCTGGTCTACAGAGTGAGTTCCAGGCCAGCTAGGGCTGCAGAGAGACCCTGTCTTCAAAAAGACAAAAAAAAAAAGACCTGCAGGTGAGCAAGAAAATGGTATCCAGTGGTATCCAACCTGATGCTGATGAATACACTTCCTACCTTTGTAAAACAAAATTCTAAAATTTGCTGGAAAATCACAGGCCCTGCTAAGAGTAAGTCTCAGCTGAGCGATCATCAGATCCTGTCTGAGAAATGCCTATGTTTATGCTGCCCTGGATTTCCATCTGATTGGCATCCTGAGCTAGGATTTCTTTAGTTTTCATTTTGGGGGTTCTTACTCTCCCTGTCTGTCTCACTGTTTCTCTCTCTCTCTCTCTCTCTCTCTCTCTCTCTCTCTCTCTCTCTTTCTCTCTCTCTCTTTCTTGAGACAGGATCTCCATATGTATCCTTGACTGGCCTGAACTTTGTGTGCAGATCAGGCTGTCTTCAAACTGAGGTACACAGCTGCCTCTACCCCCTGCCACCATGTCTAGCCCCTTAATGTTTTCCTGACTCTGTTTAAAATGACTAAAAGGGCCCTTGGTCAGACTGAAGGTCAAAATCATTTGATAAATCAGAGAAAGATGAACATGTCCACATTTCCCCAAATCAGCTTTGAAGCTGAATGGAAGCTGTCAAGAGAGCAGAATCTGCTGAACCCCATCGAGGCCCCCTCACCTCTGCATAATCAGCCACCAGGTAGAGCTCCACGTACTTCATAGAGTGTAAATCTTCCCTCTTCATCTGGGGAAGAGATAGAAGAAGATCAGAGCATAGAAACTGTCAGCCCATCTCATGTCAAAAGAACCACTGAGAAACCTAAGTGATTAGTAAGTTGTGACCTTGCTTGTTATTAATTTGGACAATAAGGACAGTCCTAGCTGCAGCCTATTACCTCCATCTGCAATTGGCTATTACTGGGATGCTACTTCGAGCCCTGGGATCTAGTGCTTTATTCTCCAAAATAAGGAGCCAAGCTGACTGGTGCAGACAAAACAGAGCCCAGAATTCCATGCGGAAATATGCTGACAGCCGGGTTCCCAAATGACCTCTAGACCACAGACCCCATCTCCAGTGTGAACAATATATATTTTGTGTGTTCCCAAAAAGGGAAGCACACATTTTTTTTTATCTTTTACAGTTTCTGAAATCAGTATCTCAGGGTATTTTAAATATAAACATTATCTTATGAAAGGGCCTCACTCGATAATCCCAAGAAAGAAATAGAAAGAGAAAGAGAGAGAGCGAGACAGAGAGAGACAGAGAAACAGAGAGAGAGAGACAGAGAGAGAGGAAAAAGGAAAGGTTAGTTTTCCTTCTCTTTATCCATTCTCCGTCAATTTAGAAATACTCCTGGATTCAAAGTAAGGGTGTTCAGAGGGGACAAACCCAGTCTAGTCTGCTGGCTCCACAGAAAGCCGGGAAACTCACCCTGTGAGGTTGTTTCTTGGTTTGATGTGTAAACTGAAGGGCCCAGTCCTTGGCAGTGGGCTTGGAGTGTTCAAACCCACAGTTCCCTGGGGGCATCTTGAGATGTTCAGATCTATAAATAAGGTGTTGGCCCTCACTGTCAGGGACAGGCTCGATGATGTAGCTAAGGTTGCTGTTCACTGTAATCAGTCCTCTGTTGATAGAAAAAATGGAATCTCTGGTCAAAGATTATGGTTCTGGAAAAGTCCCTTGCACAAACCTGCAAAATGGCACAGTTGGGTTGATAACTGTTTCTTCACCTTGACATGGGGCCATGAACCACTTTGGGAAGGTGCACTGTAAGTAAGTTCAAAACCCTCTAGAGAGAAGTACACTGTCTATGAGATAGAGCACACAATTTGTGTACTTGGAATTCTTAGGCTCATTGCAAGGCTGCAGGTTAAGAGTTTATGAACTAGAAAAGCTCAAAGATACTTTTAGACTGGGACTTCTACCCACCCCCCCCAACCAAACATGGCTTATGACAAATCATAAGCTGAAACTTTACAGACTCAGAGAAAGCACATCTGCATGCAAGTGAGGTGACCCAGGCTCCAGATCTCACACCAGCACTCAACTGTCACGTGCTCCTCAGCAAATGTCTCATGTTACCCGGAGCTTCGGTTTCCTCATTTCTAAAATGAAAATGATCATGTACTAATTCACCGGGGCTCTTAGATGTTTGAACAAAAGACAAGTACCACGTGCCTGGACACCAGAGGCAGCAGTGGGCAGCTGACAGCATTCCTAATAGCCCCAGTTGCCACAGGCCAGCAAGGCAGCTGTCCGGTGAAGCAGCATATGCAACCAAGCCTGTGTGACAGTATTTCCCCCTTGGTTATAGATTCAGGTACCAAACTCAAAGACGTGTGCTTAATTATTTCATTCTCTCACTCACTGAGATTTTACTGTATTCTAGGCATCATCTAGACCTATATCCTGGCCCTTATACACAGTCATCCCTTGGTGTCCAGAAGTACTTAGGTCCAAACTCCCAGGGAAACCAGAATCACAGACAGTTCAGTCCCATATATAAAATACATAAAACTTGTCAGTTGTGGTGGCACACGCCTTTCAAACCCAGCACTGGGGAGGCAGAGGCAGGTGGATCTCTGTGAGTTCAAGCCTAGCCTGGTCTACATAGCCAGTTCTAGGCCAGCTGGGGCTACATTTCAAGGTTACTTGTAATACCAAATAAGATATAGGTCTGTATATCCCAAATCTAATTGGCTAGTAGCTCTCTCCTTGGAGGAATAACTCACGGCTGATGCCACAAGCGTACATCCTCTAGTGGTTAGGAGATGTTATAAGCCACAGTAAGACCCTGTCATCTTTTACAGAAGAAACGTAATTCATGGATTAACATACCATCCAAACATCTGTGTCTAGACCAAAGTAACCTACCATAACAATTAGTACTGTTTAAATATCTATATATCAAATTGCTTGTGCTTCATTAGTAGGATTGAAAGGTTATTCTTGGACAAACTGTCAGCCCATGAAAGGAAACAGCCAGAATTGACCAGAGTCCAAAACGACAGCTCCAGAGAAAGTAGACTGTTTTGCTTCTCATCCACCTGTTCCCCTTTTCTAAGCCTATGGAACAATCTGCCGAAGAGGGGGCATGGTAGAATGTAAGGGCTGCGATTGGGGTGAATGGTGAAACTACAGCAATATAGTCTGGACATTTATTTGATCAACTTGACTGTACATACAAGCCCCCCTCCCCAGCTGGATGGTGGGACCCTTGGGCTGTGTGGGTTTGGGCACAACTGCTTGCAAATTGGTTTTACATAAAGGATGCTTGTACTCATAACTTATTACTTATTGTTAAAAAATGAAATAAGCTGGGCATGGTAGCGCATGGCTTTAATCCTAGCACTTGGGAGGCAGAGGCAGGCGGATCTTTGTGAGTTCAAGGCCAGCCTAGTCTACAGAGTGAGTTCCAGGACAGCTGGGGCCACAGGGAGACCCTGTCTTGAAAAGATAAATAAATAAATAAATAAATAAATAATAAATAAATAAATAAATTGAAATAAAAGAAAGTATATATATATATATATATATATATATATAAAGATATTAATCATGGGGTTGGAAAGATAGCTCAGCAGTTGAGCACTTGTTGCTTCCAGAGGATGGGGTTCAGTTCCCAGCACCCACATGGTGGCTCACAACTACCTGTAACTCCAGCTCCAAAGGACCTGATGCTCTCTTCTGGCCTCCACAGACACTGTGCACACATGCTGCACATACATACACTTAGGCACACACACAACATATAAAATAAATAAGTATTTTTTTTCTTTTTTTTTTCAAAGCCAATTTTTTATTGAAGTTTTGTGCATTTCATACAAAATTTCCCAATCTAATCTAGACCCATTTCCCCTTCCTTGCCCCCATCCCACCAGAGCTCATGCATTCTGCCAAACATGTTTTTCATCTATTTCTCAGTCTCTTTTAAATTTTCTATGAAAATAAGTACTTTTAAATGTTAAATAGTGCTGGAGTGGCACACAGATCTCTGAGAATTGGTACACCTTTAATCTCAGCACTCAAGAGGCAGAGGCAGGACAGATCGCTAGGAGATCAAGGCCTACCTGATCTACATAGTAAGTTCCAAGCCAGCTGGGGCTACAGGGAGATCAAGTCTCAAAAATTTTGTTTTAAAAAACAAACAAAATGTAAATGGTATGTAAAGACTTTTTATATATACTACATTATTTAGGAAATAAAGACAGCTGTATGTTCAAGAGATGGAAATTTTTTAAAAAATTGATCTACTGCCGGGCTTGGTGGCGCACGCCTTTAATCCCAGCACTTGGGAGGCAGAGGCAGGCGGATCTTTGTGAGTTCAAGGCCAGCCTGGTCTACAGAGTGAGTTCCAGGACAGCTGGGGCTACAGGGAGACCCTGTCTCAAAAAGACCAAAAAAAAAAAAAATTGATCTACAGTTGGGGAAATCATGGGCACAGAGTTATCCACCCCAACAGCCATTTACTAGGTTCTCACCACATGCGAGGCACAGTGCCAGTTGTTAAGGACAGACACATGAGCAAAGCAAGGTGCCTAGCCTGGCGAGGACCTGAGCACAAGAGAGAGTAGTCACTGACCCATCGTCAGCCCTGACAGACACTAACGAACTGGATGCAGGTGCTCAGAGTGCTACAGCAACTGACGATCTAACTGCTCTCACGCCCATCAGTGGTGCTGGGAGAGATCCACATAGCAGCTGTTTCCTCTTCTAGAAAGTGAGATTCATGATGGTGCCGACCTTACAATGTGAAATGGGGAAGAAATAGGAGTAATGTCTGTAGACTGTGTGGCACCTGCTTGTTTAGCAATCAGTAAACCATGTCTGAGGATGGAAGGAAACCAGATGTCTTATCTGTCACCTTGCCTCCCAGGAAACTGGTGGCTAGTCACACTTCTGAAGGGAGTTCTTGGCACTCTCAACTGCAGTCACGTGTAAATGGGACACGTCCTTCTGGCCACTCTCCAGAGCTGTCGTGACAGACATAGCTGCCATCCTCCCTACAGCGCAAGAAGCACCGCCTTCAGTCAATGGGCTCTAGGTGGGGAGAAGGAGCCAAGGACTCGGTTCCCAGGACCTGGGGAGCATGTCACTCAGACTCTCACCCCTGAGTGCCCCAAACCTAAAGCATCCTCAGCTCAGTCTCTGCGGCCGTGAATGGCAGGCCCTCTCTCTCAGGCTACCGGACTTCTACTCACCACTGTTCCCTTGGGACGCCTGCCCAGGTTTTGCCTTTAGATAAGAACCTGTGACCCTCTAAGGAATGACATCATAGATTCTGGTGGACAGTAAGTTGCCCTGCCCAGACCTTATCCCTGGCTGACCTCCTTCATGTGCCAGGAAGCTTGAAAACTTCCAGCTACATCCTCCATGCTGAGGCAGCAGCAGCCAACCGGCCCTCAGTGGGAACCTAAGGTGCCTTCTCAATAGCAGAGATGGGTAACAAAGGGCAGGGACCACAACAACTTCCCTAGTCCACACAGGAAAGGGCAGGGCTGCCTCTGATATCCTGTTCCAAGCTACCTGCTCATCCCAGTAACCAGGGCCTCTCTCACCACCCAGTGTCCCCTAATGGCTACAATGTTGGCTACACGGAGACCTGGACCACACCCAGCTGATCATCGTATGCATACCATTAGTACAGCCAGTGACTAGTCAGTTCTCCATAGGAATTGGTAAAAGTTCAAGTATAGAGTCACAAGGTGTAGTTGGTTTGGCATCAGTGGACAAGCCTCTGGGTCAATCAGGACAGGGATCAACCCAAACTGTGCAGTATGATGGATAAATAAATTATACAAATCACTGAGCTTTTCTATGAAAAGATTCAGTGGCTACTCTCCTTCTCCTCCTCACCATAGTCCTTGGTGACTCACCCCAGTCTGAGGGGCCCTCCTAGAACTGCGTACTGATGAAAAAAAGGCACAAGTCCAGCATGTAACGGGGACCTCAGCTTTGTCGATGGGGACTTCTGGGGAATGAGGTTCTGGTAGCACTTCCCTGCCACCCACCACCACCACCTCAAGTCACCTAGCTGCCCTCCCCTGCACACACACACCAATCCTTTATCCTAAGAGCCTCAACTGATTTAATTTGCTAAACATTAATGCTGGCAGAGGTAGAGATCAATAAGAGGTGGGGGTGGGGGATTCAGGAGACCAGGTGGACAGGATATCACGTGCTTGTCTCCAGCCTATTCGTCATCATTAAGAACATGAGAAAAATGAATCATAAAATAAAATCATACAGAGGAACCCAGAGAGGCCGGCCAGGCAGAAAGCAAGAGGTTCATGGTTAACCAGTAAGAGCTGAAGGACTCACTGAAATCCTTCAAGAAGTGAGGCAAGGACTGCTCCCTGGGAATCTGCCCGTTCCCTGTTAAACTCACTGCAATATGATCATCATTCCTACATGGGCAGTAGCCCTAAGAGGTGGCAGCCCAGGTTCCCTTCTCCCTTCACTCCTCCCCTCCCCCAATCTGCACCCATGCAAAAAGGTCACAGGGACCATAAAAGGCAGCACAGAAAGAAGTTACGCATCGGACAGCGTAGAGCATAGGTAGAGAGCAGAGGCCCAGGAGAGACACTCAGATTAATCCAGCTCTGCTGTCTCCTGGCACTCCCCTCTCACTGAGCAGAGACCACAATGGTCTGAAGCAATTAGGCAGCATTCGCTACTAACCATGAGGTATTCTCCAGTGATAGCTGGCAGGCACAGAGCATGCGTATACCACGTAACAAGCAACACGAAGCATTTTGTCCGCAAGCCATTCAGCACACCTGCACCTGCCACGTGACACGGCCGTCTAGCCACTGGACAAACAGTACCATCCAACCAAAAGACCCTGCTGTCAAAGAGCTAGGACTGATCACCTAATGTGAGCCCAGCATGACATCGCTGTCATGTTTTCATCTTACAGGGGAGAAAACCAAGACTATAGACTCCATCAACCAGACCAGAGCCGGTGAGATGGCTCAGTGGGTAAAGGTAACGGTCATGCAAGCCTGAGAACTGAGTGTATCTGAAACTCACATAATGCAAAATGAGAAAACAGACTCTACAATGTCATTATCTGATCGCTACATGAGTGCTGTGGCGTGCACATACACCTCTACCCATGACACGCTGTTCTTTGTTCTTTTGTGGGCTGTTTGTTTGAGACAGGGTCTCACTATGTAGTGGAAGTCACTATGTAGACATCCCAGGCTGGCCTTAATCTCACAGAAATCTGGCTCTGCCTGGCTCTGCCCCTGACTGGGATTAAAGACATGTGCCACCACACCAAGCATGGCGCTCTCTTCTGTTCTGTTCTGTTTTGTTTTTCTTTTAAACATGTTAAAAATTAAAAAAAAACAAACCCTTGAGTAACATTCTTTATTTTTTATTCACCTTTTTTATTACTATTTTATTTTATGTGTATGAGTAGATGGCCTGCATGTATGTAACTGCATCTGAGTTATACAATGTCCAGTCAGAAAGAGGGTGTTGGATCTCCTGGAACTGGCATTATGAATGATTGTTAGCTGCTGTGTGGGTGCTGGGAATTGAACCTGGGTCCTCTGCAAGAGCAGCCAATACTCTTAACCATTCATTCAGCCGTCTCTCCAGCCCCTCACCTTGTTTTTTGAGAGAAGGTCTGTACATGGCTTGGAACCCCCCTGTAGCTAGCCAGCCCCAAGGATCCTCTGGTCTCTGCCTCTCCAGCACTGGGATTATAAGCACGCACCACTCTACCTGCCTTTTGTTGGTGGTGCTTGCTTGCTTGCTTGCTTGCTTGCTTGCCTGTTTTAACACAGGTCCTGGGGATTGAACGCAGATCTGCATGATTGTGTGACAAGCACTTTACTAACTGGGCTGTCTCCCCAGGCTTAGTTGTTAGCTTTGTTGGCTTTTAAATCAGGAATTGTCTGACTCCAGAATTTAAACTTGTCACAACTTAATTATCCTGCCCTCCAAGAGCTTATTCCACACCAACAGAGGTGAGGTTAGTGTTGGCCCTGTAGAAGAAAGGCAAGGTTTTCAGGGGAGAAGGGCGGTGCCACTTAGAAACTAGCTAAGTGCACAGAAGGCACCTTCTCCTGCTCCAGGCGCCTCATCTTCCCATCACTCTACCCATTCTCCCTATAGCTGAGAATTTCCCAAGCTAAAGGGTCCTCTTTTTTTGAGACAGGGTCTCCCTGTAGCTCCAGCTGGCCTGGAACTCTAGACTAGGCTGGCCTTGAACTCACAGAGATGTGACTGCCTCAGCCTCCCGAGTGCTAGGATTAAAGGTGTGCGCCACCACACCTGGCCTGGGTAATTTTGATAATCTGGTCTACTCTTGTTTTAGAGGAGAAGAAATCCACCCCTCCCCCCCAAAATAAAAGAAACTTGCCCAAGAGTCACCCAGAGAGTTAGTGTGGTACCTGGCGCAGATTCCAGGTCTGCTAAGGTCCAGGGTCATTATTCTGGGGTGAGCACTAGCGATAGGACTGGGTAAAGGCCCAGGGGAGGTAGCAGCGCTCAGAAGGAAAGGACAAGCAGAAAAGCCTGGTGAGGAGAAAGAAGTCTGGAGATCACTTAGCCAGGAAGTGTGGATCTAGACTCACATTCAGGGCCCTTGACTCTCACTTCTGAGGGGATTCCAGCCCATCCTGCGCATATCTGTATGTTCTCCACTCTCCCTAGTACAGAGTCCAGTCACTACTGTTAACACAAAATAGCTGCAAGCGGAAGCTGCAGATTTTGGAGGAAAGAAGTGCTGCAATACAAAGCTGAGCCATAAAGTAATCTGCGAGGATTGTTTATTGCACATCGTTGAAAGACTGTCCCTATATTTAAACACGAGACAGGAGTACATAAGATTTTAAGCAGCCATTAAAATAATTTGACAGATTCATGTGGACCTAATATTTAGTACTAGGGTGGAAATATAGCATAAAACTGCACTGTATGCATGGGGTAATCTCACTTGTATATAATAAACAATGCGTTTCAATTATGTATATTCCAACAGTCATAGCAGATGGGAAATGGCTGTGGGTGCAAGAGCAGGGTATCACAATATTTCTCTGGTTTTGGATTACATGTTCCATACGATTTAGGTGTTTAACACTAAAAATGTATTAACTGCATAATGACAATTTTCAATAAGAATTGTCTTTAAAAATAAAATAAACTCAGGGTTGGAGAGATGGCTCAGTGGTCAAGAGCATGACCTACTTGTGAAGAGGACCCAAGTTTGGTTCCTAGCAACCAAGATAGACAGCTCACAACTACCTAGAACTCCAGTGTCAGGAGGACCCAATGCTTCTGGCCGTCCACACATATATGCAAACACCCACACCCATGACCACACCCATCCCCCATTAACACATATACATGCTTAAAAATGATAGAAGTTAATCTTTTAAGAATAAGTGTGCAGGCAGGCAGGGCAGCACATGCTTTTAATTCCAGCACTGGGAGGCAGAGGCAGATGGATCTCTGTGAGTTCAAGACCAGCCTGGTCTACATACTGGTTCCAAGCCAGCTGGGGCTACAGAGAGACCCTGTCTCAAAATAATCAAAATAAATAAATAAATGAAGTGTGATACCTATATCTTTAATCCTGGTACTCCAAAGGCAGAGGTAGGCTCATCTCTGTAAAGTCCAGGCCAGCCTGGTCTTATAGAAGGAGTTTTAGGCCAGCCAGGGCTATACAAATTCAAAAAAATTCCTTTAATGAAAATAAATTAATTTATTAATTAAATTAATTTTCAAAACTTTTGAAGTTGGGAAGAGGAAGAAGTTAAGGAAAATCTGGGGGGAGCTGGAAGGGGAAACAGGAAGTAAAATGACATATATGAAGTCATAAGAATAAAAAATATTAATTTAGAAATAATTCCCATGTTGGGTGTGGTGGTGCATGCCTTTAATCCTAGCACTTGGGAGGCAGAGGCAGGCAGATCTTTGTGAGTTCAAGGCCAGCCAGGTCTACAGAGTGAGTTCCAGGACAGCTGGGGCTACAGGGAGACCCTGTCTTGGAAAGACCAAAAAAAAAAAACAACAACAACAAAAAAAAACAACAAAAACCCAATTCCCTCACCATCTGGTACCCTCTGATGACCAAGATAGGGACACACACACACACACACACACACACACACACACATATCTCTGAAAATACAGGCTCTGTCAAGCAATTTTGTAACAAATGAAAACAGACATTATGTTTAATCTATATTACTCTAGTTACATTACCTGTGAAGTCTCTGTGCATGTAAGACTGACAGGCTGATTAAATGGTTACTTTGGATACAAAATGCCCTGAAAAATGCACAGGCAGGTGTTGGAGGCTGTTGATGTTATTTTGGGGAGTCTCTGAAAGCTTCAGGATGCCTGGCTGGAGGAGGTGGGTCCCTGGCGTCTGGGTCTTGCCCTCACTCTCTCACACTTTCTGGATATTTCTCTCCACCCCCCCCCACCACCACTTTGATGCTCTGCTTTACCACGGACAAAGGATCAACAGAGCCAGCCAGCATGGAAGGAACTATCTGAAATTATGACCTTTGGGTCATAATTTAACCTTCCCTTCAAGTGGTTTAGTTCAAGCATTTAACAAGTAGGCTAACTAACACAAATGGTATGCTGTATCTTCTGTAAGATCCATTGCTACTAATTAACTCCATTCCTAAGGTGGTCAGTGGCCCAAACAAAGCTACAAAGCGGGGCTGGAGAGATGGCCTAGCAGTTAAGAGCGCCGACTGCTCTTACAGAGGACCCGGGTTTGATCCCCAGCATCCGCATGGCGGCCGAGAACCATCTGAAACTCCAATTCCAGGAGAACTCCAGTTCCAGGGGAATCTGACATCTGCATTGCACGACACGGGTGCACACACCTGCATGCAGACAGTACATTCATACACGTACCGAAACAAATAAAATTTTAAAAAAATAATAAAAATATTTTTAAAAAAGTTACAAAGCATTTTATTACATAGCTAGGTTCTTTTTCCAAGGTGTTATTTCAAAAAGAATACATTAGAAACTGATCGTCATGGCTGCCCTGCAAAGGGGTAAATCTCCAGGAGAACTGTCTTTCACAGTTCTCTTTTTTTGCAACATTGAATTTATTTTACTGTGACTGGATATTACTTCTTCCATGATAAAGTAACCTAAAGGTGCTCTGGAAAGAAGAACCTTTCCACACACACCCTCCCCCAAATCATTTAGAAGCTCTAATGAATCTCTGTACAGCCTGAAGATCCCACCTGGTGTAAAACCTGCCCATTTCTCCATGCACAGGAACACACCAAGAGAGGAGAATGGTTACTATAGTGACTTTCATTGGAAGTATATGACCTCAGGGGCCTTGGGAAGCTACTTGAGTTTGAATGCTTCTGTCGCTCCTGCCTCTGCTCCAGTATCACAGTGCAGCCATCTGGCAAAGTCTCCAACCCTCAAATTGTCTGCCCGCAACCTTGGCTTCTCACCATGTGGAGGGAGGAGAGGGCTGGGAAGGAAGGCAAGTGGACCCCGCCAGATGGAAGCATGCAGAACAGAAACACATGGGCTGCTCGGTGCCTTTCCCCATCAGCTGGAATGATTTACAGGAGGCCAAGCCAAGTTCCCACTGCTCCAGAGGGAGAGGGGATGAAGGAAGAGGCAGAGAGAAGCTGGCCACACCTGTGTGTTCCCTGTCCTCCTTCCTGGGACAGACGTTGTTTACTTGCTGACCGCAGGTGGTGGTGGCCAGGCCTGTAAACACCTCCGAGAAGCCAGCTGGCTTGGCTGGAGGAGGCCACTTGAGTGGGGGATATGAGGCCACTGTTCATCAGCTCCCAGCCAGGACTGATTTCCTGCCTAATTCCCTCAGGCCACTTGCCACACAGCCTTTCGATGGGAACCTATTCATAAACAGACGTGGGAGCTGCAGCCCGAAGCGCCTTCACTTTTATTTTTTTCAAAGCTAGCTAAACTTCAGAGGAAACAAATCCTGTATGTTGGGAAAGTGCTCTAGAATTAAGCATTTAATCTCTACCTCACCTATCACTGATACCCGTGTTAGGATGAGGAAACAGAAGATTCCAAAAACTACGCCTGTTTATTTCCAGCTGTTTTGGACACAGGGCAGACAGTAGACACACTAGTAGACTAGTGTGCTGAATGAATGAAGCAACCATTAAATGAGTTGATAAAGAAAGGAAAGGAGCCACTTCCCTCTAGCTCATAAGAGCCAAGGGTAGGCATGTATTCCCAATTCTGCCTTCGATAGCATCATGAGGTGTTCCAGTTTGCCTTCAATTGCTGTGACAAGCACTCTGACCAAAACCAATTTGGTGAGGAAAGGGTTTATTTGGCTTACATCTCCCGGGTCACAGTTCGTTACTGAGGGAGCCCAAGTAGGAACTCAGGGCAGGAACCTGGAAGCAGGAGCTGAAGCACAGTTCATGGAGGAACACTGCTTACTGGCTTGCTCCTCTGGCCCATGCTCAGCCTGCTTTCTCACACAACACAAGACCACCTGCCCAGGGGCAGCACTGCCCACAGTGGACTGGGCCCTCCCACATCAGTCAACAATCAAGAAAATAATACCCCATAGACACAAGACCACCTGCCCAGGGGCGGCACTGCCCACAGTGGACTGGGCCCTCCCACATCAGTCAGCAATCAAGAAAATAATACCCCATAGACATGGCCACAGGCCAGTCCAATGGAGGCAATTCCCTCAACCCAGGGAAATTGACACTAAAGCTATCCAGCACATGTGGGTAGGCTGAAATTAGTCACAATGGGAGCCTCTTCACCAGCCTGAAAGTGGGTATCACCAACCACTTTGCTTTTCCTATTATCCATGCAGCCACTCAGCATGCTGAGTTCAGGCGCCACTCAGTGCAGAGGATCCAAACCCAGGCAATTTGTGTAGAACTTAGAATCCAGTTTTCAAGTAAACAAATAAGAACATAGGGTAGGCAAGAGGGCTCAGTGGGTAAAGGTGCCTGCCCACAAGACTAGCAACCTGGGGTCCATCCCTGGAACCTGCATGAATGACAAGACTCATGCAGGTTGTCTTCTGACTCCACACACAAGCCGCAACCCTCACAACAGACAAAACAAACAAACAAATAAATAAATAAAAAGTGAAAGTTTTTGTTGCAAAAGAGGAGGATTCTAAGTGACGTTCGCCACTCCCATGTAGATGTACACATCTAGGATACACAAGGTCTGGGGCAGAGAAAATGGTATTTGGGAACTTGTTGATGTTCTCGTGGAACATGCATTCTCTGGTACAAACCCTAACATATGCAGGATCTCAGCGAAATGTAGATTACATCCAGTGTGGGTCAGCAGGCCCTGAGATGCCACACTATGAACAAGCTTCTGGGTGGCACTGCTGCCAATGCCGGTCAGATTTAACACTGGTAGAGGTTCTCTTCCCCCACATCATACAAATGAGACCATCAGGACTCCCACTGCTACTGGTTTAGAGAAGGAAGTGCTCCTTCCAAAACACTGTCTCCTTGAAACTTGCCAGTTGACCTTCTGTCTTGAAATTATCCTTTCCTCTCCTTTTTCTCTTCGTCTTTTCTTTTCATTAATTTCCCATTTCCTGCTCTACAACAGTTTCTACCATAGAAAAGTGGAGACATGGGAATGACCTCCAAAACTCAGTTTTTGAGGATATTGACTGTGTCTCTTGATTTCTGTCCTCTGCTTGGATGTCTGGGGTCTAACTGACCCTGCTGGCCAACTCCTAGAGACAGTAAACCATTTGGCAGCTACAGAGCCTTTCAATGCAAGCCAACCAATCTGAGCTCAGAGACCAGCTACATTGGCTTCTCACCCTCTGGACTGCTCTCCACCTGCCCATAGGGCCAGACCAGACAAGTCATGACAAACAGTCCTGTTTGCTCACTACTGTCACACTTCTTCCTGCACTTACCCATGCGTCCCTCGCTCCCTGTCTGAAGATCCCCATGCCTTCCCATGGGACCCCTCGTGGATTAACCTGCCCCTGCTTTAACTGTGAGTTATAACCATCTTTTCCCTCAGTTGGCCTGGAACTCACTAGACTAGGTTGGTCTGGAACTCACAGAGATACATCTGCTTCTGCCTCCCAAGTGCTGGGATTAAAGGAGTGTACCACCATGTCCAGCAAAATTCATCTTCATACAGCAAATTCATCAGCCCAGTCCCAGTCTGGGATCGCCTCTGCACCTCCCAAGCTTGGCCCTTTTCAGGGCTGCCCACAGGCAGGCATGCTCTGTAGCCTCTTTCTCAAGGTCTTCGCCTTGGGTTAGCCTGGCTCGTCTTCCTGGGGATGGTGTCCATTGTCCCCTGAGGCTTCGGAGTCTCTTACCTAATTCCCTGGCATGTGCTGAGTGTGACGCTGGACTCTTCTGCTCTCCTCACAGTGCCGTGGTAAAAGCAATGATCCTGGAGAACAAAAAGAACATGGTCACGCCAAATAGCACCGATAAGCATGACAAGGTTAACTTCTCACCAGCGTGACAGGTGATGGGTAGCTCCTTAGCAACCCTAACCCTGCAGCATCTTACACCCCGCATAAAATTTCCAAAGCACCTCTTTGTTCAGTTCTTATAATAATCCAAGAGGCGGGGCAGGGCAGATGTCACCAAGCCTAGTGAACAGATGAAGATGGTAGGACTCAAGGGAGAAAGAGATTTTGGAGGGGGTTCTTTTTGAGATAGGATCTCCCTTTTGTCCCAGCTAGCTTAGAGCTTGCTCTATAGACCAGTTAGGCCTTGAACTCACAGAGATCCGCCTGCCTCTGCCTCCCGAGTGCTGGGATTAAAGGTGTGCGCCACCATAGCAAGAAAAGAGATTTTTGCCAAAGATCTTCCTGCTAGATTGGAGAACCCAGGGTTTTCAGGTCTGAGATGATGCCAACCTCAGGAAACACTGGCTTCTAAAAGAGCCTGTGTCTCACCAATGTCACCTCTGTAACTAACTCCTATAGGTCAAACAGAGTCCCCCTGTTCATATGTCCTCCCAGAATATGACTTTATTTGGAAATACAGTGTGTGATCAAGTGCATTAAAGTAGGATGATAGCCAGGCACGGTGGCACATGCCTTTAATCCTAGCACTTGGGAGGCAGAGGCAGGCGGATCTTTGTGAGTTCAAGGCCAGCCTGGTCTACAGAGTGAGTTCCAGGACAGCTGGGGCTACAGGGAGACTCTGTCTTGAAAAGACAAAAAAAAAAAAAAAAAAAAAAGTAGGATGAGGACATAAAGGATTGGAATGGGTTCTAAACTCAATGCCTATGGTCTTATCGGTTAGAAGAACCCAAAGAGACACAAAGAGAAACCATGTGAAAATGGATGCAAAGACAGAGTGATAATAACACAAGCCAAGCAACACTAAGGAGCTTAAGAGCCTGAAGGCCTTGCAGGGAGCACCGCCCTGCCAACAGTTTGATTTTAGACTTTCAATCTCCAGAATGAGAATCGGTTTCTCTTGTTTTAACCTCCAAGTTCAAAGTGCTTTGCTACAGTAGTCCTGAGAAGTGGTCACGCCCCATTCTTCCCACAGCTCGGTGTTCCTCTTCTGTAGCCCTCCATGCCTGGAACCTCCTTCCTGGCTACGTGGGTCCATCAAGCCTGGTACTGTTCTCTAGCCATCATGCCTCACAGCTGTCTGATAGCCAAACCCAGTTGGACCCCTCCACTTCTGCAAACACTGCTAGGTGCCACCATGTGCAGGTCCTGAGTGCGGCTCCAGAAACACGGGAGAGACGGGGCTCTCGTCTTTGGGGCTTACAGTCTTGGAAAAACTACCCTTTCATTAGAAATGCAGACAGGCAGCATTACAAACAAGTTTTCGGGGCTGGGTGAGTTTTTGATCAGTTGGAGAACCAGAGTGGCCAGGACAGGGAGAAGGCAGAACCAGGGACAGAGTCAGTTTCTTAAAGGAGGGAAGATCAATATAAACTATTGCAGACAGTGGGGCTCTCATTTCTCCCCAACACTCTTGAGTCTGAGATGGGTGACAGGCATTTGAGGGACCCATCTTCCCACTGTGCCGTCTGCAGTCGTTTCCTTGTAGGGTGTGATCCAGGAGAAGGAAAACTCAAGTATCTGGATTCTCTGGCTCCGCCGTCCTGCCAGCTCTACACATAAATACACCCCAATAATTAAGTTGCATGAAGCATTTTGGCATAGCAAAGCCAGGCTTAAATCTAGGCTCCCACATATACCAGTGGTGTAAACAGCTTCTCTCTGGCCTTCTGAGTCTTTGGCCTCCAACCTCAGGTGCTTATGAGAATACTGTATAAAAGGAGCTGCCTAGCCTGCTCCTTGACCCAGAGGCATCCAACAAGCATTAGTGGCCAGATTTGTATTAAATTCTCTTTCGCTATGATAGAATGTGGCTTCAAAGGGCCCAGAAGCCCACCGAAGGACTGAATCCATGGCCTTCGCTGTGCCAATGTTTACATCCTGTCAGCCACATCAGAAGCCACGTCAGAAAACACAAGCCAAGCTGACACTCAACTCGGGCTCCCTCGCTGCACCACAGGTGCCCTTTCATCTACCAGTGATCCACCGCCCAGCAGTGTGGGTCATCTGCCCAGTCATTGCCACTCTGTTAGAATAACGGAAAGCACCAGCCTCCTTTTGGCATCGAAGTCTCCTAGTAAACAAGTCAGATTCTGACCTTCACAGGAGCACAAAGGAAAACCACTGTATTGGGAAGACATCCCCCGGCACCTAAAGCAGGCAAGGTTGGCACAATCCAGCCTCTAGCCAGAAGTCCCTCTGCTTTCAAAAGCCAGCCCTTTGTATGGCTTCCTCCTCTGACCCTGGGCTCTAGGACCTGGAGGTTGATCATCAGCAATCAAGTTCTGAACCTGGTCCTTAGAACTCAACAGTGGGGTCACAGAATCCACACACAGGGCATTGTCAGTAAGAAGAGAAGCCAGTTCTCCTAGGGCCAGGAGGCCAGGCCTGTAGGAGGAAAGCAGGACCCATAGAAGGTGGAATGTCGCTGGAGTCAAAGCATTCAGAAATGCAGGTCGGCCACCAACCACATCAGGTGGCTGTGCGAAGCCCTGAAACCCTTCACATCTTGGATGATGGCTACAGCGTGCACAGCCCCTGTGCTCTCTGAAATGGCATGTTCTGTGACTTGTCACATGCTTTGTAATTTACAGGAGACGTTCATGGGCACTGTCACTGGTAAGCAGGATAATTGTACGTCACTCTTAGTAAATACAAGACCTAACAGCTAACCAGCTCTTAACACTTGAAAACAGTAAAGAATATTTCCTTTAATTCTAACCATAGACTTATAAAACAGACATTGCTCTCCCTGTTTTTTTGAAGGGGAAATTACCAGTTAAATAGATTTATTCCTTCTTAGCCTTTGGGTTAAGATCAAGGGTAAAGAAGTTTTAGCGATAAAGGCGAAGTGGAAATTCAAAGTCCAGCAGTTTGGCCCTGAACCCCATCTTCTGCTCTTCCCAAACAAGGCAGAATGGGAAATTGCATAGAATTTGGCTTGCGAAAGCTCTGCTACCCTCTAGCAACCAAAAAGACAAGTTCTAGTCTGAGTTGCTGTTTCTGAACTTGAACAAGTACTTTTCCTCTTCTTTATTCTCTCATCTGTAAAATATGGGGGTTAGAAATGTTTATAAATTCCCATAAAAATCAGTGATTCATTTTACCCCTCTATAGCACTCATAGTCATCAGCATATCCAATTTTTGAGATAAAAAATTATAATAACAATACGGTCCAAAGGTTTAAGGCCACACTGCTAGTTAAAGCCAAGACTGTAAGCCTGGCTTCAGACCTAAATCCTGTAAGACTTTCAGCTGGACTACATCCATAGCCCCATCCCCCAATGGCCTGACCCAGATGAGGGCTGTAAAACCCAAGAGGCTTGGCTCGATGAGTCTGGATTAAGATTCCCAGAACCCCAGCTAAGTCTGAAGACAGAGTGCAGTCTTCCACATTTGGGTCACTATAGGGTTTCTTCCCTTCCTATTTATCCTTATTTCTCATCTTGCAAATGAGAAGGCCGAATGAAAGCCCCCTGGGCCTGGGTGGGGACTTTGCAAGAATCCTTCTGTAGTGGATGGAAGAAAACAATCTAGCGTGTGGTTCGGCAAGGATGTTCTTTAGCTGGCAAGGCCATCAGGAAGGGGGTCTCTGGAGCAGGGGATGTCCCCTTCCAGTGCTCTTCTCTGAAAGGCTCTTAACACATCTCTACTTAATGCACTGCTTAGAGGACAAAGAACAAGTCAGGATCAGTCATGAAGTCATTGCATTCCGTAGCTTCTCAGGCTGAGGGGGCCACCCCAAGGGGCTTTCACAGCAGGAAGCATGAGCTCACAGCAAACTCGTGCACTGAGACCCATTCTTGAGTTGTGGGCACTGAAACGAGGGAAGCCAAACCAAAATGAGGGTGATCTTTTGTGAAACTGAACCAGCTATGGGCTTACTATGCTGGCTCTTACCCAGCTCCTGCTCCCGTTCCTGTCCCTGGAGGCAGAGAACAGAAGTCTGAAGAAGGGAGATTTGACCAAGGGGCTTTGAGGAGGTGTGGGTCAGAGCTGGACAGTCTCTTGACATAGCCTAATCTGGCCACTGTGGTCACTGGCCACACTTCAACTCCTTCCTCATCTGGGAAGGTCTTGGGAAGAAGGTGCATTGCCCTTCACACTTTCCTGTCTTGTAACCCAGCAGAGGCCCCACAGCCACCAGCCACTCTGCTCCTGACCTCTTATTTCAATGCAAACTTTACTGACCCGTGTCCTTTCCCCTGTCCAGGGAATCTGATAAACTCCGCTATCCTGTTAGTGACTCACAATTTCTGATACTGTTTTGCTAGACATTTGCACACCAGCAGGGACATTTTAAAGAATGGGTTACATGAGAATCTGGTTCCATAGATACAGTTAGAGGGATTCTGAGCAGAGGGTCCTCTCCTGCCCTCCACCATGCCTCATGTCATATCTCTTACCTCATGAGCCTGTACGCCCTGCCCCCAAAGCAAAAGATCTCTCCCTCTCCATTGCATCTCACCAGCCCAGGCTCAGAAGGGTCGTTCTCATCCAGGGCTTCTCCACCAGGGCACTAGTGCCCGGACTGTGGCTAGATAAATCTATCGTGAGGGTCGCTCTTGCTCACTGAATGATGTTCCTTGACATCCCTGGCCTCTGGCCATTAGATGCCAACAGCATCCCCAACCACCCAGAATCACAGCCAACACCCCCAACACTGCCAAAGGTCTCCTGGAGAGCAAAAATCACTCCTGGTTGAAAAAACACTGCTCTGAGCCTATGAATTATTATTTTTCTATGTAACCCTAGCTGGCCTAGAACTTGCTATGTAGACCAGGCTGGCCTTGAACCCACAGAGGTCTCCCTGCCTGTCTCCTTGGCACCACCACACCCAGATGACCCTATGAATTGCTACAGAAATTGCCACAGGAAGAGCCAGCAGGCTGTGCCATGTATAGGACTTACTACCTTAAATGTCCACCGGTGGGGTATGGTGTAGAAAATCATGATGTAAGACGATTCTATAGACGAGTCTTTGACGATGTGCAAAATATTCCTACTGAAAACCAACTCTGAAGGGGAAATGTCCATTATGGAGATAGCAGCAAAATGCTAAAAGCTTGATACCTTACGACTGCATTAAAAAGGCAGAGTATTAACATAAATTTGTATGCAGTGATCAAAACTCTGAAAACGTTAAATATACTTTATTTTTAAAGAATTAATGAACCATCTAATCGGGTAAGATAACAGGCTGATGAGTAAACATTCCTTTTAAAGATTTGCTAATATGTGGGTAATTAACATAACCCTGATAATATGTACACTTCATGACGATTTACACTGAACTGAACCAATGCAATTACCCTCAAACATTCCATCTGTTTGCTTCATCAATTTAGCCAACAAAGGACAAAAAACATCTAGGAAACAAAGAGCAGGCTCCCACTTCGCTTCTTTTGTGGTCCCCTAGGGACCACAGTCAAGGGAAGCAGACCTTTCAAAGGAGTCATCTTCATCGCACATCCTCCATCCCTGGGAGTGGTACTCAATCGGGGTTGTGGCTGGACGGACATCTGTTGACCAAAGCTCACCTCAGATTTCAGCGTGGTGACTTGAGGATGGCCACTTTCCGTGTAGCAGGTCTCTGTGTAGGCTGGAGCAAAGAGGTGCCTGTAAACAATGAAAGCAAACATTTTTATCTTTATTGATGGATTCCATCTTCCTGATGATAGTGGCCAGCGATTTTAACTGAACCAAGAAAGCGCACCCCAGCTGGAAGAGACTGGGTGGCCATGGGGCTAAGGAGCAAAAAGAAAACCAAAAGGAAGTTTGGCATTCATCTTAGATGTAATTCCAACAAGATGACAGTTAACAATACTAAAGCAAATATCTTGATTTGTTTTTCTGGGTCCTGAGAAAATGCATGTGTAAGCACATACAGACAATACCTCAGGGTCTAAGGACCCACTATGAGTTTTGGCTGATCTCCTCGTCATTACACACACTAACTCTTACTATCAGCATATCCAGTTTTCTTTATGAGAGTAACCTCTCAGTTATATGTTTTGGTGGGCTTGTCAATCAAGGGGTCCCACCTAGTCCTGGCCAAAGGATGGTCTATATTTTAAGCAAAGCAAAGGGAGTGGTGTTGCAAGGACAGAGCAGAAGAAAGCAGTATTATACATTGTTCCCAGAGTTGTCTGTTCTTTCTCAGACCCTGTGGGTCAGGTCTCCTGAGACCTGCTGGTTCTGTATATTCACCATTCCAACAAATTCTTTTTTTCTTTTCTAAACAACACATTGTTTTCTCTTTTGTCACAGACTCTTGGAAGCTGACATTAAGGATCCCTCCCCAAAGGGCAGGAGATACTAAACAAGGTTCTTAGAATTTCTCTAAAAGTCAAATGAAAAAAAATAAAAGAAACAAATGGATGTTTCACCTAACAGAATTGATCCATAGAAAGTCAAGGTCAGAGGCTGGAGAGATAGCCTAGCGGTTAAGAGCACTGACTGCTCTTGCAGAGGACCTGGGTTTGATCCCCAGCACCCACATGGTGGCTAAGAACCGTCTGTAACTCCAATTCCAGGAGAACTCCAGTTCCAGGGGAATCCGAGACCCTCTTTTGACCTCCGAGGCATTGCACGACACTGGTGCACAGACCTACATGCAGACAGTACATTCATACACATACAAAACTAAATGAAAAATTTTTAAAAATTAAAAAAGAAAGTCAAGGTCAGGGGCAAAATGATTTCTAATGGAAGAAAATATCAGAAATTGTAGTCTGGGGTGGAGGGATGGCTCAGTGGTTGGAAGTGCCAATTGCTCTTGTGGAGGACCTGGGTTCTGTTCCCAGCGCCTACATGGCAGCTAGGAGCAGTCTTTGGGCCAGGCATGGTGGCGCGCAGACTGGGTCCTGGCTCTCAGGAGGTGGAGGCAGGTGAATCTTTGTGGGTTCAGGGCCAGCTGGGACTATAGGGAGACCCCGTCTCAAGAAAAAAACAAAAAAAGAATAAATAAATAAAATAAAATAAAACATAACATTGAAAGAAAAGAAGAAAAAGAAAAAAGAGAAGAGAGAAAAAAAAAGGAAATTGTAGTCTGACAGAAAGAGTACATACACAGACACACACACACACAGAAAAGTCTAAAAAGGAAAAAGATAGTAACTGTGACTTTCAGAAACGTATATATTTTCAAAAGTCCATCTTAATGTAAAATTGATCAATGTAGCCAGAGTGCATGTGGTAAACACAGCTGGAGAAGTGACCATCCGTGTCTATGGACTATCTCAGGAGGGCAATGTTCACAAGTCACACACTTCTACAGCTGTTTTTAAAACAATGAGCAGATATTTATTTTGAAGACAGAAACCCTAATTCAAAACTGCTTTTGAAATGAAGAAAATGAAGGCTGACGTTAGCATAGAGAGCCAAGGGGACCTGGAGACAGCCAGGATTTAGAAGAGATGACACTTGCCAGAGAGGGTGGGACATGGTAGAGGCTCTCTTGAGGCCTTTCCAGCTTCGGGGTCTGGAACTCTCGATTCAGATTCCTCCCACCCCAGAGTGCAGCCAGAAAGCAAAAGCCTCAAGAATTAACATTGAGTCTTGACTAGAAGACAGGAAACCCAAGAGGGAAATGTGAAAGCAGAAAAACACAAAATCCTGCTGGCCCCGAGGAGCACGGAAACTCGGGATCAGCCGCTGACTTGCCAGAATCTGCCTCCCAAGCCCGTTTTCCTCCTTAGCATCTAAGCAGCCCACAGATTCAAGGAGCAGACATTTATAGATCTGAAGGAATTCAGTGGTAAGTCCCACGAGGGCAGGGGCCCCACAGGGTTTATGCTGGTATCTTACCAGCACTTATGGTTTATTAAATGGAATAATTAGTGAACTGTGGAAGAATAAATGAATGGTCCATCATACCAGGAGTTTGGCACATGGTCTGGGATCTGAAAGACAGAGGTTTTGATTACAGCTCTGACCTCTGATCTCTAGGGCCGTAAGCTGGTGACTTTCTCTCTCCAGACTCATTTCCTCTCCCATAGGAAGGAGGGCAATATTTTCTCCTTGATAAGCATGTCTTAAGAATCAGATAACATGATAATACATGCAGCAGGGTGAACACCATGCACTGCACAGTGGAACTGGGTAGAAGTTAATTGTTATCATGATTGGTTTTAGTTTATTCTCATTTTTGGAGACAAGGTATCATCTACCCAAGGCTGGCCTTGAATTTACTATGTAGCCTAGGACTTCTGATCCTCCTGTGTCTCCTCCTAAATGGTGGGATTCTAGGCTACAGATGTATGACCCCATGCCCAGTTTCATGGAGCGAGGGCTGAACCCATTGCGTTGTGTAGTACAAGCACTCTAGCAATTGACCTACACGCCTAGTTCCTCATTATTCCTTTTAACAGGGTTTATGATGGAAGAAGCCATAAAAATGGACAGAATTTACCTGTTTTCCTCTTTAACTCTCCTCTGCTATTAATTCAGAACATACAGCACTTAGGAGGTGAAAAGCAATTAGTCTATTCCTGCAGTCCATTTCCTGGGTGGCTTTTACAGAATGCATAATGGTCAGGGGTTCAGAGTGTAATGGTCCATCCACAGTGCCAGTGGGAAATGTAAATTCTCCCAAAGGAAATACACTCAAGACAAACACATTCTCAGCTTCTGAGTCTTTGGGGGGGGGGGGCTGGAGCACTAATCCAGTGACATTAAGGTGCACAAAAAGGGCTATCCCAACCAATCCTTCAAGGTGTCCAGATGCTTACAGGCTCTGAGCTACACATCTTCAGAAGTTAGGAATCTCTGCAGGTTCTCATTCTGGGGATGTGCCCACATCATTATGGGGCTCTTCAAGCCTCACCATTTAAAAGAACTTAAGAGGACTGGAGAGATGGCTCAGTGGTTAAGAGCACTGCCTGCTCTTGCAAAGGATCTGGGTTCAAATCTCAACACCCACATGGTGGCTAACAACCATCAGTAACTTCAGTTTCAGGGGATCCAATGCCCCTTTCTGAGCTCCGAGGACATTGTGTGATACAGGTGCACTTACACAAATGCACTTATTTTTTTTAATTAATTTTATTTATTTCTGTATGTGTATGAATGTACTGCCTGCATGCAAGTCTGTGCACCCGTGTCGTGCAATGCCACCCTCAGAAGAGGGTGTCGGATTCCCCTGGAACTGGAGTTCTCCTGGAATTGGAGTTTCAGACGGTTCTCGGCCGCCATGTGGGTGCTGGGGATCGAACCCGGGTCCTCTGCAAGAGCGGTCGGCGCTCTTAACCGCTAGGCCATCTCTCCAGCCCCATAAATGCACTTATAAAAATAAAATATTTAAAAATGAAAAGAACCTAGAAATCAAGTAGGTTTTTCACTAGATTACTCACTCCCCTCAAAGCAGAGACCACTTTGTCTTTAAAGGCTTTTCCTAGCTCACAGCTCTTCCCAAGAAACCAGTACATGTTTATTCTGAATAAGCCAATGAATGGATGATAAACCTCCTACTTAGTGTAGGAAACTGCCCAGTGGCCATTCAGCACAGGAAACTTCCCAAGACAGTGACCTTCTGAGACTACTTACACCCATTCTGACCTCATGGCCTGGTTAAAGCTATCACACTGAATTCAAAATGACCTCTCTGCAACCAGTACCCACTGGCATCATTCTGTCCACAGAATCTAAACCTAGAGAACACACACTGTGTGCTCTTTGCTTCCTAACCACCCTTTCATTTTGTCTTTTTTTTTCAGAGCTGAGGACCGAACCCAGAGCCTTGCGCTTGCTAGGCAAGCGCTCTGCCACTGAGCTAAATCCCCAACCCCCC
>VZQC01002209.1:408972-448426 GCA_009823505.1 Rhizomys pruinosus
AAAAAAAAAAAAAAAAAAAAAAAGAGAAAGAAAGAAAGAAAGAAAGAAAGAAAGAAAGAAAGAAAGAAAGAAAGAAAGAAAAAGAAAGAAAGGATAGAAAGAAAGATCCAAGTGCGCTTCTTGTTTCCCTCCCAGCACTCTGAAACTTCACTGGACCTTGTGGTCTACAAAGGTACTGGGCTGCATTCATAGTGGAGACACATGTGGCCCCCCGGGCTACAGGTTCCTCACACCTGGCTGGGCACACCCAGATGCTTTGGTTTCAGTGCCTGGTGCACCAGATTCTCCTTCCAAGACAGGAAACAAGGCAAAGTTAACCATGGCCTGGCTACGTCCTAGCTTTGACAAGCATACCACCTATGGTGAATTAGGCCAGCTCTTTTTCAACACTGTAAATTAAACGTGGTCATAATAAACTTATTGAGATTTTTGAAATGCAAATATTTCCATTCAGTAGAAAAGATACAGTTTCCTGGCCCCCACAATAAAATAATTTTTGCATCTGATTTAACAAATTTTTTATTTATTTTTATTTATTTTTTATGCGTATGAATGTACTGTCTGCATGTAGATTTGTGCACCCGTGTTGTGCAATGCCACGGAGGTCAGAAGAGGGTGTTGGATTCCCCTGGAACTGGAGTTAAAGACAGTTCTCAGCTGCCATGTGGGTGCTGGGGATCGAACCTGGGTCCTCTGCAAGAGCAGCCAGCACTCTTAACCTCTAGGCCATCTCTCCAGCCCGATTTAACAATTTTATCAACAATCCTTTTCACTTTCCGGTATCAGATATTTGTTACTTCATTGTTGTGTTGTGGGGAATGGAGGCCAGGGCCCTCACAAATGTTAGGCAAGTGCTCTCCCACGGAGCTGCAGCCTCGGCCCCTCCTTTTCCTCCCTATTAAACACAAATGGTGATGCCCAGGACAGGTAGGCACCAAGAACACTGCTATTTGCTGTAATGGCCGACGCGAGTCCAAAAACATGGACAAAATGACCAATTCTTAATTACTATTTTATTTTGGCTCTCCAGGAGTATAAAAGACACAGGAAGAGAAGCTACAGCTCTTTCAGAACCAAGTGTTCCCAAACCATCACTTTATCTACCTCAGACTCCAAAGGAATGGAAACAGATATGTCAGCCCCACCACCAAATAAGGTGCTGATGAGTACAGGGGCTGGGGAGCACAGGCATTCCTCTGTGAGGGAGCAGAGTGGCCAAGGAAGGAGTAAGGAGCTGAGACTTCCTCCTGCCCACAGACTCCCTCGAGCAAACACCATCGTTGCCACAGGACCAACTTTCAAATCAACACTAGGGGCAAGATGGTACCACTCACCACCCAGCTTTCAAAAAGGCAAAGTTGTGGGTGTGTTGTCGTTAGCCTACTACTACAAGACCTGGCACCCCTCTGGATATCTCCCTGGTCCTGTGTTTTGTTTCTACAGTAGATGCCAGAGGATGTTTGGATAAGCACTGTTTACTCCTGTAGCCAGCAGGGCCTTTATTTAATCCTCTCTCTGTGTCTACCCTAGGCTGCGGGTCTGAGGATAAATATCCATCTGCACAAAACAGGCCCAGCTTCTTGGGGATTATGCTGCTAACTGGCAAATGACCTGGGGGGGGGGTCCCTCTAAATGATTCACAATAAAAGCTGGTTTTACAGTGTCCTACATAGCCTATGCTAGACATTTATTGGAATTGGGTAAGAACACTTCAGAGAAATTCATTTTTTTCTCAGAAATACAAAATTTTCAAAGAACAAAAATACTTCCTGATAGTAACCTGTGTGGTAACCAGTTTTTGGTACATCACCACTATAATTATTCATCAGATAAGATGAAATTACAGTCAGCCGGGAGGGAAGTGGCAGTGTGGGGGCATGGGAGAGGGCAATGAGGCCCCAGGAAAGGGAGACGAAAGCATTCTCTTTGAGGACATGCTTAAAGAGGGGACCAGGATCATCTAACCTTGAAAAATGCAGAACAGGTAGCTGAGGACCACATAGTCACCCGCCCTAAATGTCGGCCCTGGCCCCCGCAGCTTCTGCAGCTTTTCTAAACATGCCCAGTATTCCTCAGTATCTCAGAGCATAATTTAGCAACAGCAAAACTTGAAAGGTCCTAATGGGCCACTGCAGACTATTATCTCAACACCTGGTATCTGGGCCAAGTTCTAGGGACGACAGTAGCCTAATGTGCATTTAGTCACATACTTTCTCACTGTGCTGCTGACTAGGGCACTGGGAGTCAGTCAAGGCCCTTGCTCTTACCAAATGACTATGTCATCACAAGCCTGGACTGGAAGATCTCATCTCTCTGAATATCTGAATATCAAGGCAAGTGACACTGTGACAGCTCCTGAACTGTCTGTCATTCCTGATCCTGTCTAAACCTAGTTCTTCATTCTATGTATCACCGTTATCCTTCCTAAAACTGCTTGCATAGGGAAAAGGAGAATTAGTGTGCAAGTTGCTGAACTTACTACAACAAAACAATCTTTGATGTTCTATCCTCTCTACCCAAGCCCTTCCCTTTTATAGATAAAGAATTAGAAAAGAGGAGGCTAGAGGGATGGCTCAGTGGTTAAGAGCACTGGCTGCTCTTGCAGAGGACCTGGTTTGGTTCCCAGCACCTACATGGCAGCTAACCTCCAGTTCCAGAGGATCCAACAAACTCTTAAACTTGGAGGACATTACACAACATAAATGTGCCTACACACATGCAAGCAATACACTCATATAAATAAAATTCAAAAAATAATAAATTTTTTTTTGTCTTTTTCGAAAAAGGGTCTCCCTGTAGCCCTAGCTGTCCTGGAACTCACTCTGTAGCCCAGGCTGGCCTTGAACTCACAAAGATCCGCCTGCCTCTGCCTCCCAAGTGCTAGGATTAAAGGCGTGCGCCACCACGCCTGGCTAAAAAATAATAAGATTTTTAAAAGAACCTGAAAAGAATAAAAGCAACCTGTCCAACATCACCGAGTTCTAAATTGTTTCCAGACCCAGCAGTCTGAATACACGAGTACCTGAAATTTCAGTGGTGGCTAAGCCAGGAATTGGTTTGTACACATAGTCCCAGGAAATAGAGGAAGGATCTTAGGACATCCTCACACCTATTGTGTATTTGGGGCAGGGTAAGATGGGTGCAGGGAAGCCCATGTTCCTCATGTCTTGATTTCGTCACACACTTGCCCAAAGGGCTTGGCTGTCTTCCAGTACTCGTCTAAAACCTGAGCCCTATAACCACAACTCTATTCACTCCACAAATATTGACTGAGGCTTGTCATGTGCCAGGCACTCTGCTGTGGATGGGCACTCAGCAGAAAAGGCATCATTTCCTCCCCTGCCCTGGAGACCTGCCTCTTCCAGTATGAAAATTAAAGGAGGTGACCTGTGAGAACCCAGCTCAGTGACGTGCAGAGCTGACAGGCATGCAAGGGCACATGCTGGTTACCATCAGGTCCCCGAAGGTCAGTCCCCATTTCATAACTCACTTTCTTTACTTCCTAGAATTGGTATGATAATCAGTTTCCAGTTTCCCCCAACAAGCTGTTTATACAATTACAACAGCAAAGTACAATGTGCAAGCATGTTTTCGTGCATGTGGGAATGGCTGCGTGCATGCAAGTTTGTGTGTATGCTGAAGGCACAGAGCAAGACTAGATTCAAGGAGCTAAGAGTCAAACTCCCAAATACCCAAGAGCTCAGTCTAACCTTTGCATTTCCCATAAGCCCTAAATCTAGGATTTGATAAGTCAAACAATAAAGAGCTTCCAGAAAACAGGGCCCCTGCTAACTGTCCCAGGCTTAGATCACCCATCTCTTCATGCTTCAGTCCCCCTCCAAAGGAATCTCTTTTTCCCTAACTTTCCTTCCTTCCTCCAGAAGGAGGGGCTCGGAAAAAGAAACCATGCTGATAGAATGCAGCCATTATGCCCTCTTGATCCATCAGGACTTCTCCCTGGGGAGAAGTTAATGCAAGATAAGAGCATGAGGCAGCTGCAGTTTTCCCTGCAAACCCTACCCCTGGGGGGAGGGGAGAGAAGCCACGGGATTCATAGGAGCTATGGAAAAGGCTGGAAAAGAAACGTAAGCAAGTCATAAAGACTAGGCTTCTTCAGCCAGCTGAGTTGCTTGCTAGCCAGCTCCGCCCACTCAGTGCTATCTTCGTTTCCAACACAAGTCAGTTAGAGATCCCCAGAGAGCCCCCACCAATGAAGCCTCTATGGCGGATCCACAGGGGCAGCGTTCTTCCTTACTCCTGAGAAATGAAGTTCTCAGAATTTTAGATGACGGAGGACTGTGGAGAAGGCTCAAGTGGAAGCCAAGTTTGGATCCCCAGCACCCACTGCTAGGGGGCAGACAGAAGGAGCCCCGGGCTTGCTGGACAGCCAGTCTAGACAATCGTGAGCTCTAGCTCAGTGAGAGACCTGGTCTTAAAAAAATAAGGTGGCACGCAGGGCATGGTGGTGCATGCCTTTAATCCCAGCACTCTGGAGGCAGAGGCAGGCGGATCTCTGTGAGTTCAAGGCCAGCCTGGTCTACAGAGTGAGTTCCAGGCTAGCTGGGGCTATAGGGAGACCCTGTCTCAAATGAATAAATAAATGAATAAATAAATAAGGTGGCAAGCAATAGAGAAGACAGCTATGTCGACCTTCAGCCTCCAAATCATGTATGGGCACACACACATGTATACACATGCCTACAACACATGCACACAGGAATTTTTTTTTTTATTTCTGTATGTGTATGAATGTACTGTCTGCATGCAGGTTTGTGCACCCGTTTTGTGCAATGCTGCGGAGGTCAGAAGAGGGTCTCGGATTCCCCTGGAACTGGAGTTACAGACGGTTCTTAGCCGCCTTGTGGGTGCTGGGGATCGAACCCGGGTCCTCTGCAAGAGCAGTCGGTGCTCTTAACCGCTAGGCCATCTCTCCAGCCCCAACACACAGGAATTTTTTTTTTTTTTTTAGATGAAGAGAAAACTGAGGGAGGACAGAGTTTTGCTTCTGCTGAGTCTTTGAGGGTGACGGACCACACAGGACAGCTTTTCATATAGATTTCCTCAGCACATGTCACCATGATCCCACAGAGGTAAAGACCCAAGATTAGTACTTTCATCTAATAGGGAAAGCAAACTCTGAATAAGGAAGTGGCCTATTCAAGCTCCTGCCACAAGCTGCACTATCCTGCTCACCAGTCAAGCTGGGACCCAACCTAAAGACGGTCCCTGTGTCCATCTACCCTCTCCGTCAGCTCATGGTCACTCCATTTCCCAGTCCCTATGACTTCATCTTAGAAACGTGTCCACAGTCCACCTGTTTATCTCCAGATGGACCACCTCATCCCCATGTGAGTCCTGAATGCACTTGAAGCTGTCCCCATCTGCCTCTTAAAATACCTTTCATCACTTTCTATTGCCTTAAGAGGTAAAAGCCTGCAAAGCCTCTCAGGGACCTGCCCCCAAGCCTCCCCAACCTCCCTTCATTTCCTTCCTTCTGCTCTGTCCTAACCTCAGAGAATATCTTCACATCTTGTTCTGTTACTCTTTGAGCCTTTGTTCCTGTTACAAGATTAATGCTTCACATATTTGACCATCATAGACTGAACTCCGCCACACCTTCGCCACACCACTCCTTTCTTTACCTGTTTCCTTCTAGAAGCCTCCAAGACCCTGATCTAGAGATTCTGATCTAGGTGCTCCTAACAGCACCCTCTGCTTTCTCCATCCCAGCAGCCTAGCTTGTTTTGAAATTGTGTAACTATCTCCTTCACTAAGCTCCAAGCCCCATGAATCCCAGAACTCACTTTACTTACCATTGTTTCCCCTAAGGACACCTCACAGTATCCTACCACCTGGCCAGACATTTGGGGAGTTCTGGGCCAATAAGAGGCCTTGTCTTTAAAAAAATAAATCAATCAGTTCATATACATAAGATAAAAATAATAAAATATTAAATAAATAAATAAGGTTGGGCATGGTGGTGTACACCTTTAATTCCAGCATTTGAGAGGCAAAGGCAAATGGATCTCTGTGACATGGAGGCCAGCCTGGTCTACATAGAGAGTTCCCGGCCAGCTGGGGCTACAGAGAGAGCCTATCTCAAAAATACAAAGAAAAAAAAAATCATCAACCCAGGACTCTAGAAACTCTCGTCATTTTGAATAAGAACTGCAACGTAGATCCAACTTGCCCAGAATCTGTTCATTTAGTTAGTACTCATGGGGTCAACCACCTCTATATACCACTGAGTGCACAAAGCTTACTTCCTTAAAATCAAAAATATCTTCTGGGTAAAATGTAAATTGTGACAGATCAGTCTAGGGCCCTTATGTTTCACAGAACCCACCCCCCCACCACCAACAGTCATGATCCATTGCCCAAGCAGAAAGTCTTAGGGGAAGAAAACATCTTCAAACTCCTAAGGAGCCTGGATGGAGAGTTCGGTCATGTTCCTGGAGTTGGGGGAAAAGCGAGCACTAGACACCAGCCTTCTGGAGCATTGCCTGCACACCCATGTGCAGCACACCCCTGTGTGCTGCCTTTCACAAGTCTCCCCTACCGACCCAAGGTATAAAGGTACCACCTTGACCCCGAACTCAGCCCCTGCAGTCCACAGGCTCCATCCCCCAACTACACCTCCATCCACATGGCGCAGTCCTAATTTCTCTTCAGTAGGGCAAAGTGACGAGAAAGCTGCTTCCCATCCAAGGTGTACGAAGTCCAGCCTAGGTGTAAGATATTCTTGAAGCATCTTTCCTAGAAGTGACCCACCTGTTTTGCTGGACACATGTTTTGCCTGAGGCAAGAGACAACCCAACTCAAAGGCAAAACCGAAGGATGAGAAATGAGCTGTCCTCCACAGCCGGAGAAGGAAAGGAGAGCCCTTCCACTGTAAACACATCTCTCCAAAGAGCTCAGGCGATGTGGCTACTTAGGGATACTGGATTCCTAACAGATGACTCGGATCTTGAGTTCTCCTTGATCCAGACCAAATATTTATATATTATTTTCTCATTCTCCACACATTCCTTCAGAGCTCATCCAAAGCAGCCTCTCATCTGGGAAGGCAGAGAGCTCTAAGTCTCCTACCAGGGAAGCTTCCTCTAACCCAACACAGATGACCCCTCTCCTCTTGCCTCTTCAACACTACTTATAATTTGGCTTTGTGCATTTCTAATCTGCTCTAGATTATGGTGTATGTATGCTTTTTCTCTCCTCCAGAGGACAAATATTACCTGCTTTCATCCCTACACAGTGCCTAGTACAAAGCTGTATACAGAGGTGCACTGTTTATATTCACTTAAATCAAAGTCACCAAAAGCAGAAAGTTAGCTCAGACTCTGAGAGATCTATCAACTGGTAGATGAATGGGTTACTATAACATAGTGTATTCATATGATGGAATACTAGATAGTAATAAAAAAATAATACTAAAACATACTGCATTATCATGTATAAAGCTCTAAAATATTTCCATAAGTGCAAGAGGCCAACTAGAAAAGCACATAGCGGCCAGGTATGGTGGTGGCCCATTCTATCACCCAGGAGGTAGAAGTGGGAGGAACAGGCATTCAAGACCAGCGTTGGCTGCATAGTAAGCCCAGCTTGGGCTGCATGAGGTACTGTCTCAAAAAAATAAAAGAAAAGCAAAAAAAAAGGAGGAGAGGGAGGAAGAAAAACAATGGAGGAGAGAGAGGAAGAAAGGGGGGAGAGGAAGAAAAAGGCAAAGGGAGGAGGGAGCGAGGGAAAAAGGGACGGAGAAGAGGAAGGGGTGGAGAAGAGGGGAGAAAGCACATACTGATTAATCCTCTTTTATGAAATATCCAGAATAGGCAAATTTAGAAACAGCTGACTGAGGCCTGGATGCAACTTAAGGATGGATGGGGGTGGGGAGAGCCTGGGGAATGATGTATTCATTTTCTAGGGATGCCCCAATGAGGTATCACAAGTTAAATGGCTCATAACTCAGACTCTGGTGTGAGCAGGGCTGCTGTTCTCTGAGGCTGAAGGGGAGGGAAGGAGCAATCTCCAGCCTCTGTCTTGGCCTCTGGGTTCTTTGGTTTATGGCGGCAAAAATCAGCTCTTTGCACAGCAACTCCTTCCCTGCTCTCGGCATGTTAGGGTCCAGATTCCCCTTTCTACAAGGACTTGGTCATACTGCATTAGGGGTCTTCCCCTTATATCTTAACTAAAGACATCCAGGACTCAGTTTCCAGATGAGATTACTCTGAGGAACAGGGTATCTCCAACATAAGGATGGGGAGGGACACAACAAAGTTCGATCTGTAGCACGGATGATGGGTTCTTTCTGGAGTGATGGTAATGTTACAACATTGGATTGCGGAGGTCATTGCCCAACTCTGACAATATACTAAAAACATCAAACTGGATATTTTATTTTTTTAATTTTATTTATTTTTGTATGTGTATGAGTGTACTGTCTGCATGTAGGTTTGTGTACCCATGTTGCTCAATGCTGCGGAGGTCAGAAGAGGGTCTCAGATTCTCCTGGAACTGGAGTTCTCCTGGAATTGGAGTTACAGACAGTTCTCGGCCGCCATGTGGGTGCTGGGGATCGAACCCGGGTCCTCTGCAAGAGCAGTCGGTGCTCTTAACCACTAGGCTATCTCTCCAGCCCCACAAACTGGATATTTTAAATGAATGAAGTATGTACATTAGATGTCAGTGAAGCTGTTTGAAATTAAATGTAAGACAGTTGAGGTTTCAAAGATGCCCTGGCTCTCAGCACTGAGCCATGGGTGGGAGTGTGTGAAAAGAGGAATTCTCGACACGGTGGTGACATGCAAACTTGTTGAGATCTCAAAGGCAATTTGCCTTCATATATGCATATGTTATTTGAAAGTTCCTTTTGACACCATGATTTATATCTGTCAGACCAGAACTGCTTTCCAATGAGTACAAGTATACTCAGTCCAACACTGCTTACAAAATCTTTAAAAAAAAGAAAAGAAAAAGAAAGAAAGCAAGCAAGCAGACACAACCTGAATGAACACTGCTAAGGTAATTAAACTGGCATTGACATCTTGATTATTGCTGAATTTGTGCTATGAATGGGATTATTAATAATCTTCTCTGGAGACTTTCCAGGGAGTTTTAACTGAGAAAGGAAGACCCAGTTACCTGTGAGAGGCACCGACCCATGGGCTGGGATCCTGGACGGAATAAAGAGGGGGCAAAGGAGAAAGCTGAGAAGCAGCACTCACCTCTCTCTGCCTCCTGAATGCAGACACAGATGTGACCAGGTAGCTACCTCCCGCTCCCACTGCCAGGATTTCCCACCATGATAAACTGTGAACCCTCAAACTGTGAGCCAAAATAAAATCCTCCTCCTTTAATTTGGGTATTTTATCACAACAATGAGAAAAACAATTAAAAATGTGTGCCTGTATATGTGTGTGTGTATGTATATAAGGAATTATTTTATTATTCCCTCTGTGCACTTGATACTTGATCAGTATAAGAAATGTTGAGTGAACTGTGACATATACATATAATGTAGTACCATCTGAACATGTAAAATGATCATAAATGTATGTAGAAATGTATCCATAATATACTGGCATATTCAACCACATGGCATGTGAAATGTTGTGGCCATAGGGAGGTCCCTGTGGAGTGACAGTTATGATTTGTCAAAATCTAAGAGTATTTTAAATATGATCTTTAAACTCTGCTGATAGATACCAGTCCTATAGAAATATCTGCCAAGTGCTTCAAGGCTCTGCAGCATTATTTAAAAATAATAAGAAATCAGAAACTTGACTGTCCTTTAATAGGGAAAATCAGTAACTTTTAAACAATATTTTACTTATTTTTTCACTTTATGTGTATGAGTGTATTGCCTCCATGTAGGTAGGTACAAATGTCGGGCAATGCCTGGTGGTCAGAAAAGGGAGTAGGATCCCTGGAACTGGGATTGTGGACAACTGTTACCTGCCATGTGGTTGCTCTTAACCACTGAACCATCTTTCCAGCCCTGAAAATCAGTAACTTTTGATCCATCCACTCAGTATGGAATCCATGTCTCCATTAAAAAGAATAAGATACAGCTGCGGAGATGGTTCAGCAGGCAAGAGCACTTGCTCTACAAGCATGAGGAGCTGAGTTCAAATCCCAAGTTCCCGTGTAAAAAGCTGGGCATGGCTTGCATGCCTGTAACCACAGCACTGAGGGAGGGGGAGGGGGAGAGGAGACAGGAGACAGCCTAGCCTAAGGGCAAGCTTCCAGTTCAGTGGGAGGGAGAGAGAGAGACTATATATATAGAAAGAGCAGTAGAAGCTGACACCCATCCTGCTCTTAAACCCTCATGCGCACACATGGTTGCATGCACCCTAACCTGCGCCCACCACATACATACAACATAACACACACACACACACACACACACACACACACACAAGTGGGCTAATGTGGAAAAATATTGAAGACAAAGAATTTAAAGTATAAAATTTTATCTAGGGGCTGGAGGGATGGCCTAGCGGTTAAGAGCGCCGAACGCTCTTGCAGAGGACCCGGGTTCGATCCCCAGCACCCACATGGCGGCTGAGAACCGTCTGTGACTCCAGTTCCAGGAGAACTCCAGTTCCAGGGGAATCCGAGACCCTCTTCTGACCTCCGCGGCATCGCACGACACGGGTGCACAGACCTGCATGCAGACAATACATTCNCCCTCATGCGCACACATGGTTGCATGCACCCTAACCTGCGCCCACCACATACATACAACATAACACACACACACACACACACACACACACACACACACACAAGTGGGCTAATGTGGAAAAATATTGAAGACAAAGAATTTAAAGTATAAAATTTTATCTAAAGTTTGTTTTCGTTTTTCTAAAACTGTAATTTTAGTTTTCATACACTTTTAGCCTGAAAATTAACAAGATTAAGTGTTTTACAATGTCCGTGTACATTATACAATCAGGAGCCCAGTATGACTCCATTTGGGTAAACATACAAAGAGTCAAACAAATCTATATAAAACACGAAGCTCATGGTAAGTGCTCACTCCCTGGGCCACTGCTACCTCAAGATCAACAGCCCAGTAATAACGGGATCCTCACACTCCAGAACTATCCCTGACTTCGTCCAAGTCCCCAGCTTCCCTTAGCTCTGTGAGAGTCCATCTGAGGCCGCCAGGGCAGCCGGCAGCTTCCTCCCATTCATTTCTCCCCAGGCTCCCACTGAAGGTTGCCAGAAGAAACAAGCTAGAGACAAAAGAAGAGGTGACATCCTTCCTGGCTGCACAGGCGGCCCTTGCTGCAGGCCCCTGTAAGAGATAGAGCCGGAAGTGGTGAACCAATCCTGATGGCCTTAACAGGAAGGTCAGGCCTCTCCGAAGGAGTGCCGGGTGCCGATTCTGCAAATCTAGACGTACAGTTCGGCCAACACAGGAGCACGCAGTTATACTGCATGTTCGAGATACAGTTAGGTCAAACTGGGCATGGCTAGGGAGTGGAAGTCAGTTTCCTCCCAGGAGCAACGGGTTTTAAGGTCAACTCTTCTTAATTACATTTGGAAACCAACTCGGGGGAATTCCCTCTTACATCATTCCCAAATGTTTTTCTGACCCTGCAAAATACAAATAACAGTGTCCTATTTATTGCGCTCTCACAGTGGCACCAGGCACTGTAAACCCCTTAAGGGCATTATGTTACCGAATTCTCAGAGAGTTCTATGCAGAGCCACTGCTATTAGCCCCAGCACGCGGATGGGGAAGCCCAGACTCACTCGCGAAGGCGGAGAACCTGGGAAAGCATACACCTTTCCTTACTTTCTTTTCTTGATGCTGCAACAAAATGACAAAAGCGACTTAAGGGAGAAAGGACTTATTCTGGCTCAGGAGTTCAAGGACACATCCACCAAGGTAGGAGGAGCTGGAAGCAGTCTGTCATGTGGCCCTGAGCGATGACGCTAGGCCGGCTCAGCCCTTGTCTGCAGCCAGGGAGCGAATGGAGCCACCACAGTGGGAGGCTCTTCCCACCTCATTCCCCATGGGGATGCCCGGAGGCCCATCTCCCAGAAGGTGCTCCATTCTGTCAAGCTGTAGCCATCGACCAACTACAGAAAATGGAAGGAGCCCAGGTCTGGTCCATACCAGCCTGGAGTAGCTCATTACATTACGCTGGCCTTCTAATTCTAACCAGGGCTGGAGAAGGTAGAAGGACAGGGGAGAGGACTGGAGAAGTGTTAACCCAAGGACTCAAAGCACACTGAGCCAGGAAGGGGCCTCTAAGAGGCAATATAATTTCCTGGATAAGAGGCTTGGGAGGACCCGAGTTCAAACCCCAGAGGACATTTTTTAAAAGCCAAGCATGGTGACACATGCTTGCAATTCCAGCGTTAGGTAATAGAGACAGGTGGACCCCTGAGGCTCTTTGCTCAGCCTAGCTTCCATGGTCACCCCCATGCCATTGAGAGACCCTCTGTCAAAAAACAAGGTAGACAGCTCCTGAGGAATGCCACCCAAGGTTGACCTCTGGCCTCCCCAGGCACGTGCACAAACATGCACCTGCATATACATGCACACACACAGAGACACACAGACACACACACACACACACACACACACACAGACACACACACAGAGACACATAGACAGACAGACAGACAGACAGACACACACACACACACACACACACACACACACACACAGGCCTGGACTTTAGTCTCAAATGGACCAGGCTCACTTCTGTATCTGCCCTTCTCACTCAGGTGACCTTGAGCAACTTACACTGCTTCAGGGACCCCATTTGCAAACAAGCTAACACGGATCTCTACATCTCAGATGGTTGATTGTGCTGACAATGTCAGGTGAGCCACATAAAGGCTGCAGTCCAGGCCTGTTATATCGTCATCTGCTGCTCTCTGGAGATTAGTATTCCTGCTGTCATCATTATTAACACTGATCTCCATTCTTAGTTATCCTCAGCCCTAAGTTCTCTAAGGGCACAGCAGAGTGGACATCAGAAAACGTGTTGCGGAACTTAGTAAAGGTGGATAAACAGCAACCACATGGTTTTTCTCTTGTCACTTTCTCACTGGTAATGCCTTGCATCACTAAGATCCTCAGAAAGCAAATTCTAGAAGGAACTAGTGATACAGGCCTATAAGCCCAGCTACCTGACAGGCAGAGGCAAGGGGATCAACTAATCAAGGCTATTCTGGGCAACTTATCAAGACCCTGCCTCAAAATAAAAAGTAGCCAGGTGTGATGGCACATGACTTTAAACCCAGCATTAAGGAGGCACAGGCAGTTAGATCTCTGTGAGATGGCGGCCAGCCTGGTCTATATAGTGAGTTCTAGGCTAGCTGTAACTACAGGAAGACCCTGCCTCAAAAAAAAGGCTGAATAATACTTGGGAGGCAGAGGCAGGCAGATCTCTGTGAGTTCAAGGCCAACCTGGTTTACAGAGCGAGTTCCAGGCCAGTTGGGGCTAAAGGGAGACCCTGTCTCAAAAAGACCAAAAGGGTAAATAATAAATAAATAAAAAGTAACAAAGAATGAGGAAACAGCTCATGGTTGAACACTGATCTGGCATACGCAAGGCTCTAGGTTCTCCACCCCCCCTTCCCCCCAGACAAAGCATATATTCTTGACTTGTTGTTGCATGAATAAAGTTAACTTGTACTACGGCTGGGGAGTTGGCTCAGCAGTTGGGAGCACTTGCTGCATTTACAGATACACGAGCTTGGCTCCCAGAACCCATGGCGACCAACCACTTGGAACTCCAGCTTCAGAGGTCACAATGCCCTCTTCTGGCCCCTGGGGACACCTGCACACATGTATACACACATACACACACACATATAAAAATTTAAGTTGTGGCATTCCTCTGTGGGAAAGAAACTGTTGCACAATTTACTACCTCTTTCTTAGCCATGCAGAAAGTAGGCATATGTGGGAATGATACTTTGTGTGTGGCTTGAAGCGAGAACTTGTAAGATCTGTTCTGGAAGATCTCCAGTTATCTGATATCTCTGTGAGCATTCAGAATTATCTGTAGCAGGAAGATTCAGGATATTACAATGATTCTGGCTTTGCCCAATCTCTGCAAAGTTCCAGACCCCTTCCCTTGAGGCATTGAGCAAAATGTCACACCTCTAGTTACCTGTTGCACAAACCAGAGCTCTGCAGCCCCCTGATTAGAATCAAGGTGGCTCACCCTTCTGCCTGCCCCCGACTTCCTTGCCCAGAGCATGGCAGCCTTCAATATATAGACCTCACTGACAGAAAATAAATGGAGTTCCTATTCTCCCCAGCTCTCCGTGTGTGAGTTCGTTCATTTCCACGGATGATCTCCTGCAGTTTTTCCTCCCCACTTCTTGCAGGAGCGAAGCCTAGAGACTGTCGGCCTGCAGGCCAGAGACAAGTCCTGGAGCTGAGCCAAGAAGGGAAGGACAGTGTGTGGAAGGCGGTCACATGTGACTCAAAGACTTTGAACAATAACAGGCATAGTATATGTGATGGACAAGAAAAAAAATAATCCTTTTTTTAAGGTAAACACATACTGAAAACCTACTTTCAATGTGTCAGACATTGGATTAAACACACATTATGACACGGTATCTCTAAACCACAAATACTGTGCAACTGTTTCCCGGGTTTTCTGTGCAGTAAGCTAATACAAATAGTGGGTTAAAACCACAGAAACTTGTCTTTCACAGCTCCAGAGGTAGTAGATTAAATCAGCATGATGGCAACAAATCAAGGCTTCAGCAGAGCTGTACCTTGGGGGAATCTGTTCCTGCCTCTCCTAGCTCTGGGGGCTGCCAGTGTTCCTTGGCTTGTGGATACATCACCTCCTGCTGTCTCTGTGGTTCCATCTCTGTCTCCTGCCTGGACTCAAACCCCCTCTCTCTGCCTCTTTCTTACAATCAGGGCCTCCGGGGTTTCTGTGCTCATGGACCTCAGCGGCAACACATCTAGGCCATTTCCATTTTGGATACTCCCTGATACTTTGGGCAACTCTGTAGCTGCATGCCTTCAGATCACCATTCCTAAGAATTGAACTGAGACTGACCTGAGAAAGAAGAACATTTCCAATGATTTGCAAATGATGCTGTCTTAGTCCATTCAGGCTGGTATAACAACAACAACAAAAAAAAACAACAAAAAAAAAACCACAGAGTAGCTTATAAACAACAGGAATTCATTTCTCAAAATTCTAGAGTGGTCTAACAATGCATGAGCATATTTGGTATAAGCCTGGGAGCTACTTTGTTTCACAGATACCACATCTAGTTCTGTCTGCACACCACAGACTGGCAAGCTGGCACCCAGGGGCAGAGAGCCCCTGGGGGCCCTCTCAGTATGACCGTTAGCCCTATTTATGAAGGCAGAGACTGCATGACCTAATTACCTCCCAAAGACCATACGTCCTCCTAACCCTATCAACTTAGGGACTAGGATTTCAAGGACATGGATTTGAGGGAGACATAAACATTCAGGCCATTGTGATAAGGTGATCTGCCTATACATGGGTGTGGTTGAGAAGTATCTGGCTTACTCAGAGACTCCATCAGACTGTCTGACAGCCCATTTGTTAAGCTCCACAATATGGAAACTGTAAGTGAAATAAATCTGTCTGTACACCACAGTGGGAAATTTCATCTGATACAGAACTTCCAGGTCTCCTGAAGGCAAGATGCCCAGCAGAGCACTTAGAATTGAAATTTCCTCCTGGGTTTATTCAATGACTTTAATGGAGTATAGTTAGGTCTATTCCTGACACTTCCTCCCCACCCCCCAAAAATTTCTGCATAAAATTTCAGATACCCACAAGCAGCTTTCATCAAATTCTGTCATCCCCACCCATCCATCCAGCTGCTTCCTTGGCACCGAGCCTCTCTGAGTTACACAGGCTCAACTTCGGGGAACCAGGAACGCAGCTGTGTGCAGGCTTTGGACAAACATTTTGAATACTTGAGAACTGCCAAATACTTGATTAAAGTATGATATCGTTCCATTTCTTAGGCCATGTGTATTTTAAGTGAAATGTAATCCATATGTCTGTGATTCATTTAAATGCAACTCGGCAACACATGATTTGCTACTAAGGGCGCTGAGACACTGGTGAAGCCTTTCCAAGCTTCTCTTTGATCCAGGAAACTGAGTTTTGCCAACAATGAAGGAAGGTCCTCACAAGAGTGCCAGAGATAGTTGTCCTTTATCCTAGGTTAAGATGTTAAAGTCTACTTGGGACCCCACAGGAAGCTGGGGTGGGGGGAGGCGTACCCTAACAGGAGCACCATACAGAACTTTTCTCTGACTCAGCTGAGTGTTTCTACCAGAACTCCTTAGAAGACAACTGTGGGACTGAGAGGTGGTAACTTAATCATCCTATTGCTGAAATAAACCTCGGCCTGCTGAGTCTCCCCTTCCCTGCTCCTCTAGCATTATACAGTCCAAACAGGGTTGAAGGGGAAGGAGAAGATGGAATGCTACCAACAAATGGCTGTTCACTGTATGTGGTGTCGCTCATGGCTGTAATGTCTTGGGAAGCAGGAGGATTGCCGTGAATTTGAGGCCAGCTTGTGCTCCAAAGTGAGAGGATGACTACCATGAGGAGGAAGAGGAAAGGAAGGAGGGAGGGAGGGAGAAGGAAGGAAGGAAGGAAGGAAGGAAGGAAGGAAGGAAGGAAGGAAGGAGAAAAAATAAATAAAAAGAAAAAAGAAAACACTGAATGACTTCATTTTCTGGTCTAATCTTAATTTCCAGGACAATAAAAGCAAGTGGTTTTCCTAGAACATCTGAATTATAAAGACAGCTCACCATCACAAGTCATGGTAGGCATTAAAACTCCTAAAGCTCTAAATACCCAAGCTCTGCCTTGATAATGACAACATAAAGCAAACCCGTATCCATTGTTAGTGACAAGCCCTGTGCCTTGAGATCAGAGTGCCACTCCCCTCCTTTGTTTTGGTTTGGTTTTGGTCTTTTTGAGACAGGGTCTCCCTGTAGCCCTAGCTATCCTGGAACTCACTCTGTAGACCAGGCTGGCCTTGAACTTGCAGAGATCTGCCCGCCTTGCCTCTGCCTCCCAGAGTGCTGGGATCGAAGGCGTGCGCCACCACACCCGGTGCTACTCCCCTTCCTGAGTCCAAACAGGACTCATTATGGTTTGGATTGAAGGAAGGTGAGTATACTAGAAAGTGGGGAGTCCTAGGATGTGCTTAGGGACCAGCTGTGAGAATCAGGTGGCCAAAGGACCTCCCTACATATGGCATTCATTCGCTTCTGTTTTGGGGATTTGTTTTGTTTCTTTGTTTTTGAGATGGGAGTCTCAAGTAGCCCAGTCTAGCCTCAAACTCGTTGTAGTCAAGCATGACCTTGACCTCCTGACTTTGACCTCCTGACCCTCCTGCTTCCCCTCTGGACTGGCAGGACAATGACCAGTTAATACAGTGTTAGGAATCCAATCGAGGGCTCCATGCATGCTAGGCAAGCAATCTATCAAGTGAGCTACATCCCCAGTCCTCTCTGGCTTTTGAAGGTTACCTTGTAATGTCATGATTTTGCCAACCAGTTCAGAAGCCCAGTCTTAGAAGCAGGTTGAATCAATGAGTCTGCCTTTCCCTTCAGGAAAAGTAAAGGCAGGAGAGGGAAGAGGGCTACAAAGATGTTCATTCCCATAATGCCTTAAGCCCAGGAAGAGTCTGTCTGATCATACAGCACACGAGATTTGTCAGACGTGGTCCCTGAGTTAATGGCAGTCCTCGCAGCAGGGGGACAGTCACAAAGAAAAATATGGACTTACGCCACAAAATTGAGGGCTGTGAACAGCAGCCTGTAATTTCTACCCTGTAATTTCCCCCCTGTACTTTCTGTCGCCTGAACTGGTGAGTCTTAAGCTAACAGTTCACCCCAACTTCAAGGACCTATGGTTTGGGGGAAGGGGGAGCGGGTTTCCTACCAACCCGCTGTTTTGGGAGGGGGGGTTCCTCCACAATGGGGACAAGCTTCTTGAAGCAGGAACTTCTCTATTTTCCACCCCCACAGCAACCTTTAAACAGGGAATTCAAGAAGAACTCTTGGGCCCAAGTGAAACAGAAGCCTCACTTTACAGAAGATCAAGTCCACATCTTCCCTTTACACTCAGCGCTATGCCTGCTAGCTCCCACCAGCTGTGCACAAGCTTTCACGAATCATGCGTATGTGTGTATTTGCATATAAATGCTAGGCTTATAATAAACAGCATGGAAACACATTCCTGAGATGGTAGTGCTGTTCACTGACATCCAACCACATCTAAAGGAATAGGTTGTGCAACAGTGTATCTGATAAAATCTCCTTTCTGCTTCTTCCACTGCTACACTACACTAGGAGACTGTGTATGAGCCTGCGTGTGACGGCACTTGAGAGTTCTTGTACGCATGCTCTGTCCAGCACAGGAAGGGTCTGGTGTAGGCCCACAGCCAACAGAGAACCCTCCTTGTGGGTGGGAAGCCCTCACTCCTTATGTACTTGGCAACGCTACATGTTTTACAATGAACAAGCAAGCTCTGCTTGTGCAATTTACCGGTGAATGAGCACAACTACTAACAGATGGCATTTAGTGAGCACCGGGTACAGGTTAGGTACTAGTTAGACCCTTTATGTGTACCCCAGTATTTCAGCCTCCCCTGGACTCTGTGACATAGGATTGTGACTATAACAGAGGAAGGCCTGCAACTGCTAACTGGTAGAGCCAGAATCTGAATGCAAAGCCTGATACAAAGCCACACCCTCCTTGTCTCAAACTGGTCATTTCTTTTTTGCCAGCTCTTAACAGATAAGGGACTGTGATCCCACCAGCTTATCCTGAGTTGCTGTGCCACTAAATCGGCTGCCCAAGCTAAAGCTCCGCCTGCCGGTCCCTTCTCCTGGCCCATCCCCCACCCCTCCATCCTGGCCATGCTTGGCAATGACCTCTCCATGTGTGAATTCCATTAAAGGACTGCTCGCTGCTATTTCTGGTTTCGCATTAGCACCAGGGCTTTGATTTGATGGGAGAAGGCCAGACACCTCAGGATGATGAAAAAGAAACTTTTCCCCTGCCCCTAAATTCCCAGAAGCCCTTGCTCATGGCTACCAAGGAGATTGTGAATCTAATGTATAGAGAAATCATGATCTATAGGATCTCTGCACTTGAACTTGGCAGTTCCATCTCCTTGGAGCTGCCTCCCTAAGCTGTCTACATGTCTTACTCCTTCAAGTCTCCACTCGATTATGAATTCCCCAAGGTCCTTCCTGACCACCATTCATAAACAGCAGCTCCTCCGCCCCCTGTTCTTGAGCCTGCAGTGCTTTGCTTCCTGTATACAGCTCTTGTCATCTGATGCACTGTGAACTTACTGTTTGCTTACTGTTTTCCTCCCACTGAAGAGCTCCACACTGGCAGAACTGTTTTCCCACAGCTCGACCCCCAATACCTACACTGGTGCCCAGAACATCACAGGTGCTGAACAGACGAGAGTAGTGAAGGACTCTACCAAGAGGATAGAGAAAGCTAAGCCTGAGAAAGCTTGGAGGCCAGGGTCTAGTTTCCCTCAAATGTCACGGGATTAACAGTTATGTGAAAACTCAGAAAAAAGCATCTCTGGCACTCCAAAGCTGTTTTTAATCCAGCCTTGTATGCAGCATGAATGAGAGGGCCTGGGGAAACAAACACACCAGGAAGTCGTGTGCACTCGGAGCTCCGCTCACTGACACAAGCTGGAAAACAAAAAGCCCAGTTTAGACAAAAATGGCAGGAAGCAGTTCCCCAGGGACACCTGGTGAGGTCATGCTGCTGGCTCTGCTGCCTCCATTCTGTAAAACCTCCTGCCTTCCATCAAGTCAAGGAGGCCAGGAACCACAGACCCGGGGCTCACTCTGAGTGGCTGCATCCAAGAGCGATCCCTGGCCCTTCGGTGGGGACATTAAAAATAACAACATAATCTGGGGAAATGGCTCCATCAGGGAATGCCTTGCAAACACGAACACCTGAGATGGGTCTGAAAGTTCTTGAAAAAAAGACAAACATAACTTGGGGCGTGGTGGAGCACGCCTTTGATCCTAGCACTTGGGAGGCAGAGGCAGGTGGATCTCTGTGAGTTCAAGGCCAGCCTTGAAAAAAAACAACAACAAAAAAATACGCACATATGCACCCGCACACATATAAGTGCACCTGCATATACAAACACCCCCATCACACATCCGCTTAGAATTTTTGTTTTTGTCTTTTTGAAACAGGGTCTCCCTGTAGCTCTAGCTGTCCTGGAACTCTCTATGTAGACCAGGCTGGCCTTGAACTCACAAAGATCCACCTGCCTCTGCCTCCCAAGTGCTAGGTTTAAAGGCCTGCGCCACTACGCCCCGCTGAGAATGTTTTTTAATTTAGAAATCATACTGACCAGTCCATCCATTCGTTCCTCACAACACCCCATCAGGCAGGAACTCCTATCCTCATCTCACAGAGGAGCACAAAGAAGTTCCAAGAGTTTCAGCAACTTGCCCTGGGTCACAGGCTGCAACTCTAGCTCCGAGCCAAGAATAGAATAATTTCCACCTCGCCCTCCTCATGTACTCACTGAGTGCCCTTACACAAGGCTCAAGATCTCTTTTTTTTTTTTCTCTCCTCAAGAGATAACAGCATTCAGGACTCCCTAAGATGTCTTCTTGTCCTAATTCCTAAGCTCCTCTGCAAGAGTTCTGACAATGGACATCACCCCGAGGCCCGGAATCCCTGCTTGGTAAGAATCTGCCCATGGCAGCACCATCAGTTGACTGACTAGAGGAAGCTTAATGTTCTATGCGGGGAGTGGGGCGGGGGGGTACACGACGGGACACAGACAAGACAGGCAGAGGGAAGGGGAAATAAGGAGCTTTGAAACAGCTAATCCACAAGACCAGTGAGACCTCACAGCAAGTCCCTGGGAGAGGCCAATGCTTCCAGGAGTCTTTCCCTGTAGGACCAGAGCAAGGAAACCAAAGAGCAAGGAGGGCCTTCCCACTCGGGAGATCCAGGGAGACCCAGCAAGCCAAGCCCATCTTAGGGAATGGGGGGAGGGGGGGGAACATTCCAGCAAAGCAGTAAAAGGCTGGATTTACTCTAGAGGCAAGGAGGCAATGGAGGCACAATGCTTGTCTTTCTGCCTTGCTGAAGGCTACCTTGCCCCAGAGGCAGAAGGAAGTGGCCCTTTCAGCACACTGGGGCTCACTCATCCTCCTGAGTGAGAGTCGGAAGAGCCCAAATTTGGAATAAAGCGTTCTTCTCCATTTTTACCAACCTGAGCAGCCATTCCCACCCCTTGGATGGAGAAGGCCCTGCTCCAGCCCTTCCTTGGCATTGCAAATTACCATGAGCTTCCAGGGGGTTCTGGAGGCTGCCAAGAAACAGCTGGGCGGCTCCACGCTAGCCTGCCTTGTCTACATGTCTGTGTGGGGTGTGGAACGAGAGTGGGCCTAGTGCTAGGGAAATCATAAAGGCCTTCAGAGTCCTCAGCAAGCACTCTTGGGAGGCCAGGAGGACAGACAATGGCTAAAGGACAGATCATCAACTGACACGGACAGGCGCCGTTATCTATCCATCCCTTAAGGCATGAATCAAGCAAGGTACAATCATGCTGGGTGGCAAAATCGATGTTGAGATGCTTCTGAACTAGGCCACTCTCCCCTGCCCCCCCATGAATGAAGTCAGGAATATGGGAAAGCTGGACCCAGGAAGCCAGGAGGCCTCAGACAATGCTCTTCTTGGCAGACTCTTGGGCACATGAGTCAGGGCAAGGGATGCCAAATCCCTGCCCAGCCTGCCTTGCCTCTCCCTACCATCTCCCTCTAATGGGCTTCACTTCCTGCCATGCCCTGAGCTGCATGGAGCTAGTAAAGCAGCTACTTCCAGTTTCTTCCTTCCCTTACACGCACACACACACACACACACACACACACACACACATTCTGCCTGCAGTGAACTTCAAGAAGCACCGGAAACACAGCCTAAGGAAATTCCAGCAGGATGCGAGGCAGTCCAGCAATCTCCCAGCAAGTCCAGAGACCAAGGAAAAGCTCTGTCCTAGTGAGATGCCCTCACAAAGGGACCACGACCCAGCTCTCGGGAGCCGCAATCCGATAACTGCTTCCTTCCCAACAGCTACACCTGTGTCCGGCCAGCATCAGACGCAGTGAATTGTTTTGATTTAGACAAAAGCAGAGAGAGAAATCCACTTACTCATTTTTCTCCAGGTCCAGGATCAGCTCTCGCCCTTCAGCCGTGACCTTGAGCTCAGCTGTGAGTGGATGCTAGAATCAACAACAAAAGGCTGTCAGTTCCTGGAAGCAAGAGACCCAGGCTCCCAGGGAAAGGTCCCCTGAGCTAACACAGGGCTGGCCCAGGGATCCTGGGAAAGCCAGGGAGGAAAGGTCATTTCCAGCCTAAGCTTAAAGAGATCTCAGTCTCAAAACAATCCAAATCCTTGCCTATCTGCTTTCTCCAGCTGAAGTTCAAGGCTGGGCAGGTGTGTGTGGTCGGTGAAAGGAGACAGAAAGACTGGATTTCAGGAGTAAATTGCCAAGAGTCAGCCCCCAGACAGGTGCATGCTGACCCCTGTGGTCGTGTGAACCTGGACTTGTTACCGTGCCTCCTACAACTCTGTTTCCACCTTCCTGACACAGGAATAACAACAGTCAACCTTCTAGAGACCTTGAAGGACTGAGTGAGGAAAATGAATACAGACAACATATCACAGTGCCTGGCATACAGCAAAGCCTCAGTATTATACTGGCTACCATCAGAAAACACCAGGGATCCTCCTCAGAGCTCTTCTTCATGTTGGGCCCCCAAACTGGAAACTCCAGTCATCTCGGGGGTGGAAACTATGAGCAAATGAAGATTACCTAAAATCCAAAAGCAGTTTGTCAGTGGCCAAACACCCAGCACAGATCACCTAAGACATGCAAATAGCCGACAAGCTTGGAAAAAATGCTGATCAAGGGTAAACTATCCCTCTCCCCAGAGGGACCAAGAAACTATAAAGCTGGGCGTGGTCAGACATGGTCAGTAGTGGTGCAGGCCTTTAGTCCCAGCACTTAGGAGGGAGAAACAGACAGATTATCTGTGAGATGGAGTCCAGCCTGACCAACATACAGAGTTCCAGGCCAGCTGGGGCTACAGAGAGACCCTATCTAAAAATACTCAAAAATTAAAAATTAAAAAACAGAGTTGGAGAGATAACTCAAGGGTTAAGAACACTTGTTGTTCTTGTAGAAGACCAGGGTTGGTTCCGAGCACCCACATGGTGGCTAACAACCATCTGTAATTCCAATTTCAGGGGGATGTGACATCCTCTTCTGGTTTCCATAGGCATTGTACAACATATGTGCACTTACATATATGCAGGCAAAACACACATAAAAAATAATTAAAAATATATAAATAATTAGATATTATAAACAAAATCAGAAGTGACAAAGAACATTTAAAACCATAACTCATAATGCTGTGAGCATACTGTAAAACAGACAACCTCAGACCCTACAGCTGAAGAATTTAAACTGATACCAACTTTCTAGAAAATAACTTGACAACACGAGGCCAGAGTTTAAAAATGTTTGAAGTGACTCAGCAATATATGACTATGAAAAGAGCCAAAAGAGAGGCGGAAGTACACAAGGCCATTGATTCTTTAGACTTCTACTTCGTATTTGTTGGTGTGTATGTGTGCGTGGTGTTCGAATGTGTGAGCACATGAATGTTGGGGATAAAACCCAGAGCTTCTTGCAAGCTAAGCAAGCACTCCACCAAACGTGACCTAGCCCCAGCCCCAGCACATTCCCTTTCTTCTTCCTATTTCCTAGTAGGAGCTGGACTTTGCACAGACTTTCAGACTTCTAAGGCCTCAGATGAGATCAGAGTACTCCAATCACTGTTTTTTTTCCAATGCCTAATTAATCCTGTTACCTCATCCTAAGAGGGGATTTCAAACCTATTAATCAGGGAGATTGATGCATGCCCAGTGTGCTGGACAGTTTCAGTTGTCAACTGGACACACACTCGGAAGGAGCCTCAGCTAAGGCATTGCCTGCAACAGACTTGCCTGTGGCCATGTCTAAGAGGCATTTTTTAAATTAATTTTATTTATTTCTGTATGTGTATGAATGTACTGTCTGCATGCAAGTTTGTGCACTCATGTCGTGCAATGCCGCAGAGGTCAGAAGAGGGTGTCGGATTCCCCTGGAACTGGAGTTCTTCTGGAATTGGAGTTTCAGACGGTTTTCGGCCGCCATGTGGGTGCTGGGGATCGAAACCCGGTCCTCTGCAAGAGCGGTCGGCGCTCTTAACCACTAAGCCATCTCTCCAGCCCCCTAAGAGGCATTTTTTAACTGCTAATCAATGTGGGAGGGCCTAGCCCATGGTGGGCAGTGCCACCCCTGGGTTGTCTAAGAAAGCAGGCTAACCAGTAAGCAGCGATCTACCATGGTTTCTGCTTCAGTTCCTGCCTCCAGGTTCCTGTTCTGACTTCTCTCAGTGATAGATTATGATCTGGGAGTTGTAAGGTAAAATAAACCCTTTCTTCCCCTGTTGCTTTTAATCATGGTGCTTATCACAGCAACAGAAATCAAACTAGAACACCCAGGCACTTTCACTAGTCTCAATTTTTGGCTTGCTGGTTCGGCATGGATACTACCTACTGTGACTTCAACCCACTTGCCAAGTGCCCTGGGGACTTCTGGAGTGAAGGCCCTGCAGGGTCACACTGCGGATCAAGAACACAGTCCCAGTGGGCATTTGAGCACATGGCAACAGAGTTCTAATAAGTCCCCTATCCAAGAGGCAGGCACCCATGTGACAGACAGTCCCGACAGAAAAGGAATGTTGACATAACGCAAGCCATACAGACACAACCAGCCACATGAGGACTAATATTTATTTTTATGTGGGTAATCCAAAAATACTCTCTTTTCTGGAAGGTGCTCAGACGCTAAGATTTAAAATCAGATGTTCCTTGCTGCCAGGGGACAGTTCAAGCAAAACAATGAAACTGCATTTTTAGGCTCTACAAAAGTTCCCTGTCTGTCTCTACTACTAACAGCACTGCTCTTAGAGTTGTTAGGAAGGGACATCACCTGTTCCAGGAAGCACTGGAAGGTGCCTGCTGTTCATATTCCTCCCAAAGAAGGGCAAAAAGTCTTTTCTCCTAGGCTGGCAAAATGGGTCCGTGGGTAAAGGCATTTGTAGCCAAGTCTGAGAGCCTGAGTTCTGGGACTGGCACCCACTGTGGAAGGAGAAAACTGACTTCCAGAAGTTGCCCTCTGACTGCCATAGTTACACATCCATGTCCCCCTACATGTTCACACATTAAATAAATAAATAAATAAATAAATAAATAAATAAATAAATAAAATGCAATCTAAAAAATGTTTTTTAAAAAGTCCTTTTTCCTTAGGGTTAAATAGCTCTTCAGCTCCATAGGGTCTGGCAAATCTGTCCTTTGTGTCTGTGCTCCCCTAAATCTAGTAGTACATTTCATATACAGTGTTTAATTAATGTCTAATGAGTGGTTGACATAAATGTGAGTAAGAGACATAAATAAAATCTCTCTCTCTCTCTCTCTCTCTCTCTCTCTCTCTTCCTCTCTCCCTCCCTCCCTCCCTCCCTCCCTCCCTCCCTCCCTCCCTCAACAAATACTTCTGATGCCAGGCCTGGGCTGACTACTAACGCAGAATACAATGGCCCATGTCTGGGCAGACAGTGGCCTAGAACAAAAGCAGGATGTGGTCCTCCACTTTGCTTCTCTGGCCCTTCCTGAGGATGCCCGGGATCCCACATCTGGGATCCCACATCTGGACGAACAAAAGAGCCTCTATAAAAAGTACCACAGCCATTCTTCAGGAGGATGGAGAGCTGAAATATCCAAGATCTTCAGTTTTAAAAACAATCTGCTTGAGGATGCTCATCCATTAATTTGTCTAACTTTTCCTGAAGCTATTTTCAGCCTTTCCTACTTCGGGGTGAAATGAGTTCTGTTTTATTTACTTGGGGGGGGGGTCCTTTTTCTTTTTGCTTTGCTTTTAGGGTAAAATGTTCCTTATTTTTATTGTCCTGAAATTTTCTTTGGAAGTTCCCTTAGTAAGCACAAACTGGAACATTTGGGATGTGTCTACAGTACTCTTACCATAGCTTAAAGATCTTGGACATTTCTCCTCTCTGGTTTTCTTTCCAGACTCCAAGGCCACAATCGTCTGATGTCTTTCCAGACACCTCTTCCCCCGGCATTAATCCTGCTCCTATCTCTTGCCTAATAAATCACAGGCCATTTGGCCTCTAAAGAGATCTTAGAAACCAATTCCTCAAACAGGGCATGGTGGAGCATCCAGTAACCCCAGCACTGAGGACACAAGCAGGAGGGTCCCGAGTGACATACAAAGCAAGCCCCCTGGCTCCAAAGAAAAAGGAGGAAAAGAAAAAGAAACCAGCCCTTCACTCCAGGTCCCTTCCTCTTTATTCCCTGTAAAACAGATTTTACAAATGAGGAAACTTAAGTTCTTTGGGAAGTGGAAGGTCAAGAGGCAGGTTGTTCTCACGAAACAATCCCATTTCCCTTTCTAGTCAGGCTTAACCTGATCAGTCAGAACCAAACCAAAAAATACGGATCCTCTGTAGAGGAAAGAATGGGGAGGGCTAGAGATATGGGTCCTAGATAAGAGCACTGACTACTCTTGCAGAAGACCCAGGTTTGGTTCCCAGCACCCACATGGCAGCTAACAATGTAAATAACTCTAGTTCCAGAGGATCCAACACTCTCTTCTGGCCTCCACAGTCACTGCACACATGTGGCACACTTACATACATGCACACATGTGGCACTTACATACATGCACACGTGGCACACTTACATACATGCAGGCAAAACACTTATGCACATAAAATAAAAATAATTTTTTAACTAGCTAGGTACAGTGGTATAATACCATTTGGTAAATTGAGGCAGTAGAGTGGAGAATTACAGATCAGCCTAGTCTACAAACTGAGACTCTGTCCTAAAAACCTGGGCACAGCTCATGGTGTATGTTGGAATAAGGCTGTAATCCTAGAACTCAGGAGGTGAAGACAGGAATTCATGGCCATTCTTAGTTACAAGTGAATTAGAGGCCAACCTAGGCTACAACCAGACCCTGTTTCAAAAAAGCAAAAAAACAAACAAAACCCCATAAAATTCCAATCAAGATTTGGGACACTATCACATTTGTACTTAATGTGTCAGTATTACTGTGAATTTTCATTTCCGCAACTAATGGGACATGGGAATGTTCTAGAAGTTTGTCATACAGTGAAGGAAACTCCCCTCTTAAGAAATCTCAAACCAACGCACAGAGAGGATAGAGCCAGAAGCAGAAGCTGTGGTGATGCCTGGGCGTCCAGTCCAGGCTGGAGGGCTAAGTGGGCAGCCCTGGGTCTCATGAGGATGCTGTCACTCCTGCTTCTCTGAGTCTTACCTTTCCTCTCCCGGGGCTTTCTGAAGTCTGCCACTGAGGTATTACAAGTTCATGCGGTAGCGGGGTGCTGTCTCCCTCAGTTCCTCCTGCCAATACAAGACAGCATAGCCATAAGAATCCTAAGCCTCCATATCCAGGCACTCTGCTGGGGAGTGTGCAAACCGCAGGAAGCCCAACTGCTGCTCAGGAGCACTTCACTTCAGAGGCAGCCATTGCCACCTGTAAAGTGCTCTGTCCAGGGTATCAGAAGACCTGCTGAGGACCACTGGGAGCCTTGGTGACAAAGATAAACAATACAAACAAGGTCTCTGGCCTTTGCCAAGTTTGTCTTTGGGAGGTGAGAGGCAAGAAATAAGCAGTCGTTTTCAGGTGGTGTTAAGTGCCTGGGAGAAAATAAGAATAAATAGGAAAGGGGGGTGGGTGAAGAGACAGCTAGCAGGGTGCCTACTTTAAACAGGATGGTCAGTGGGGATGGTGTTTAATTGAGACCCAGGCACCAGAAGAAGGCAATCATACAAATATCTGGAGGGAGAGCATCCTGATTAGGGAGGGCAAGCGCAGAGATGGGCTTGGCCTGGCAGAAGGGCAAACACAATGTGGTTGCAAGCTTAGTCTAGTCAGAGATGTTGGTAAGAGATGTGTGCAGCAAGAGGCACAGAAAGGGTCTGAATTTTATTATAAATAGATTTGGAAGATACTAGAGGTTTTAAACACAGAGCAATATGATCTGTATTAGGTTTTAAGAAGATCATAAGCCGGGTGTGGTGGCGCACGCCTTTAATCCTAGCACTTGGGAGGCAGAGGCAGGCGGATCTTTGTGAGTTCAAGGCCAGCCTGATCTACAGAATGAGTTCCAGGCCTGCTGGGGCTACTGGGAGACCCTGTCTCAAAAAGACCAAAAAAAAAAATAATAATAATATATCACTCCAATTGCTGACTGGAGAAGAGGGGAGGGGGGAGGGGGAGGGGCGGGGTAGAAGCAGAAAGGCCAGGCTGGAGACCCATAAGAGCTCCACTGAAAGATGACAGTGGCTCAGACTAGGATGATGTCAGTGCAGAAGTATGAAGTGGTGGGATTCTGAATACATTCTAGAGATTAAACTCACTGGATGGGAACACCCACTGAGCCTTAATTTTCTCTTTAGAGACAGAGATGCTCAGGTTTTCTGGTCTTACAGGGTTCTAGGTGAGAGTCAAAGCTTAAAGGCCTCCCACCCCACAAACTTAACTAGGAAACCATTAACATTAACTTGAACTTTTTTTTTTTTTTCTTTTTTTTTTGGTCTTTTTCGAGGCAGGGTTTCCCTTTAGTGCCAGCTGTCCTGGAGCTCACTATATAGACCAGGCTGGCCTTGAACTCACAGAGATCCACCTGCCTCTGCCTCCCAAATGCATAACCTAGGACTACACCGGATCATGTCTGAGACAGAGAGAGAGAGAGAGAGAGAGAGAGAGAGAGAGAGAGAGAGAGATAGGGTTACCATTGATAAAATTCCTCTTCTAGATGATTAATTCAATATATTTGCTGGGATCAGAATGTGCCCTAAAAAGTAATGCCGGGCATCGTGGCACACACCATTAATCCTAGCACTTGGGAGGCAGAGGCAGGCGGATCTTTGTGAGTTCAAGGCCAGCCTGGTTTACAGAGTGAGTTCCAGGACAGCTGGGGCTACAGGGAGACCCTGTGTCAAAAAGAAAAAAAAAAAAAAAGAAGAAGAAAAAGTAATGTCATTAACATTAGTTTCATCTACACTGGTACAAATCAGAAAGAATGCATTCATTTATTTACCAAATACATTCAAAGTTCTTAACTCTGAGTCAAGGGGTTTATGTGGTGTCTATACAACACCTAAAGGGATTCAACACAGGATCATGAAAACTATTGCAAGCAATTTAAAGTAAAAAAACACAGTAAAATTAAGGAACAGTACAACTTTGCTTAAACCAAGGCAAAGCAGCAAACTGGACTGTCTTCCCAACAGCCTGTGAGGACACAGGTGGGCCAGAGGATTACCCATTTATCTAGGAAGACATAATCTTTGGCTTTTTACTTACTACTGATGAAAAGCCTATACTCAGTAAAGTTAAAAATTAACTGTGGATCTCTGATGGACAAAGATGCAAGTGATTTCGGGGACGTAAAAGATAACCAACAATTAGTTATCCACCATCCCCACCTCGAGATTTCATCACTTCCCCAACTCCCTTATCACCTGGGTTCTGTTAAGGCAGTTAGCCGGCTTCACCACCTCATACAAAGAGAAAAGTCTCTGCCACATTTGCATGAGTTAGGGGTTTGACTTTTGTGATCTCTTGGAATTCAGTCATTAAAACGTGTAGTTTTGGAGAACGGCACGATTTGGGGAGTATCTTTAAAGTGTTATGCTTCCAAATTCATCGATATATAGTCAGGGGACAACAGGAGGGCCGGAAAGGGGCAAGCAAAACCTTAATGGCAACCGTTCATCCGGGGAGCACATTCTTCTTATTTCTTGCACATTTCTGATTTCTTCCCGGGTCTACAGCAACTCCGACTCACTAACTGGTCTGGGGATAATTGGGTGTAATCATCGAGAGCTTTCCTTGTCTTTCCTCACGGTTTCTCTCCTTCACGAACCAGGGAAGGAAGCCCCTACGCGTGCCTCGATTTCCCTTTCGTACAGCAGCTTTAAAAGTAGACTGCGTCTGCCCGGTGGAGCGCACGCCGCTGGAGCGGACCCCTGCGCTACGCTGGTTCCGGATGGCGGGGGGAGCAGCCTGCCCAGCCCCCACCCGGCTGGCGCTAGCTACATTTGAAAACGCTGACTGTTGGTCCAGCAAGCAGCCGTCTGGAGTCAGCCCAGCTCTCCAGCTGCGGTGGAGCCAAGGCTGAGTTTTCTGGGGTCAGAAGGACAGAAGCCAGGCATCGCCCCTCCGGGACCGTCCCTTCCGCGAAGTCCTCTAAGGGCCCTAGAGGGATAGGCCTCCGGAGGGAGTGGTATCTGGGAAACCAGTTGTGAGCAACACAGGCATCACCCAGCATCCCAAAAGGAAGCGTAGAGTTCAACCCCTCCTCTTCATAAGGAGAAACTGAGGCGGAGTGATTGGAGTCGGTGGGGAGGAAAGAGAGCCCTGGTTTCCAGTGCAGACCTCAAGGTGTGGCGTGGCTAAGCGCAGCTTTCTCTGAGGTGGGCTTCAGCTTTCCATCTGCATAATGGGTGTGTGCCGGCCTTCCATCTCCATTCCAGCAGGACCCCGCCCGCGCAGGGGTGCGAAGCATACAGTTCAGACAGAGATACCTACCATCTCCAAGAAGCATTTGATTTTCTACCCCACTGGCATGTATTTGGGCCCCAGCGAGACCCAGACACCGGCTCCCTAGGCAGTGTGCACAGGACGCTAAGGATGCTCCGTGCTGGCTAGAGCCATGGGCGCAAAGTAAGGATGAGAGGCGGAGCGGAGACGTGCGACGCTGAGGAAACAGCAAAGACAGGGAGATGAGCGGAAAGAAAAGCCCGAAGCAGGAAAGCCGCGTAAGGAGGTTGAGCGAGGAAAGAAAGCGGGACAAGATGCTGAGACGCGAAGGCAAGCCAGCAGGAGGACCGGCTGCTTCTGCCGTTCCTGCGCGCACGGTTGCCACCACCTCCCGCGGCGCACGACCTGGGAACAAAGCCCTGGGCGCGGGGCTGGCGGAGCACGCAGGCCAGCGGGCTCGGGGCTTCAGGCCCGCAGAGCGACCCCCGCCCCGCGCTCCCGACCCTCCTGCGTACTCCACTTACTTCCCGTCCATCCCGGCTCCCGCGCCGCCAGCGGCCGGAGAAGATGCAGAGCGAGCGCCAGCAGGCAGAGCCGGGCCGCGCCCGCGCGCCCGGGCATCGTGGCGGTGGCCCTGGCTCCGGCGATCACACGCCCTCTGCCATGCCTGCCCCCGGCCTAGCGGAGGCGGCTCTGCGAGGACAGTCGGCCTCTTTAAGCCTCCCAGCCCGCGGCCCACACGCTCCGCCCCCAGCCCTGGTGGAGGAGGGGAGGCGCCGCCCAGAGGGGCTAGAGGGAGGGCTGCGGGGGAGCCGGCGAAGCCCTGGGGAAGTGATGCGCCCGCCCCCGGGGGAGGGATGGTCCGAGACCCAGCAGGGATGCACAGTGCACCAGGCGAGGGAGAGAGCGCTCCGCTGGTAGGAGCTAGACCAGACCCCCTCTGCGCAGAGGCAGGCTTGCTGTGTCCATGGTGCCAAGGCATTTGGGTGACTCGAGCAACTCGTTCCTGCGCTGCCCCCCAGAGGCGGCCACTCAGGGAAGCAGGCCCCTGAAAGAGTTAACTGCCAAGCAAAGAGCTGAGTGCTAAAAGGAGTTGTTTTCTTATCAGGACTCAGATCTGAGCCATTAGTTCATTCCTTCTGACTGGGGTGGGGGAAGATGAATGGCTGGGAGAAGGAATCCCAGAGGACAGGATTTCTGTGCTCCAGAGAAGCTGAAATGGAACATGAGGCCAAGGAAACGAACTAGACAGAGAGAGAGAGAGAGAGAGAGAGAGAGAGAGAGAGAGAGAGAGAGAAGCTCTGGGCTGTAGTAGTGGGGGATGGATTTGGGATGGTAAGGGTGTTAGGGTGGAAATGAAGATGTGACCTGAAAACAGAACTATCGGTAAGAAAATTACAGTAGTGAAGACAATGTCAGACACATTCATTTAGTTGGCCAAGGAAAAGACTTCCTTTTATTGACCTTTTCTGTGTGCCAGGAATTTTGACACGTTTTTTAATTCGTCCATTATGGACCGAGACCGTATCACAGCTGGTAAGTACTTGCCTCTCATCCACAAAGCCCTGGGTTCCATCCCAAGCACCTCAGAATTCTGGCAATGTGGTACCTGATGGTAATCCCAGCACTTGGGAGGTGAAGGCAAGAGAATGAGAAGTTCAAGGTTATCCCTTCAGTACGTGTAGAATTCGAGGCCAGTCTGGTCTATATGAGACGCTGTCTCAAAACAAAACAAACAAACAAACAAACAAAAAACCAATTAGGCTGATAATACTGTTGAGTAGGTATTTTTGTATTAGCTCTTGGTTTGCTTTGTTTTGTTTTTTGTTTTGTTTTATGAGACAAGGTCTCCTTGTAACCACAGCTGGCCTGGAATTCAATATGTAGACCATGCTGGCCTTTATCTTCTAGAGATCTGCCTGCCTCTGCCTCCAGAGGGCTGCGATGAAAGGTATTGCCACCAGGCCTAACTTTAGCATTAGCAGACCATTTTAAAGATTGGAAAAATCAAACCAGAGCGGCTAAGTCACTTGTCCAAGGTCATATAGCCAAAGTCAGGGTGTCAATTCAGATCCAAATCTGAACCATTCCAGAGCCTGATACAATATGCCTTATTTGGCAGTCGATGGACAAAGTCATATCAGAAGTCATCTGTCCAGTGTCCTTAGCAAGTTTTGCAAGGTGGTGCTCTAGAAGTTCAGTCTGCAGCTTACTGTGCCTTTTCCTGTACCTCTAGTCAAACTCAGATTGAATAACTGAACAAGATACCAGTTTGGGAACTCTGGAAAATGATGGTGAGGATTTGTCAGAATCTCCTTGTGGGCAGCCATGGGGGAAATAAGGATTTGGTTCTTGCGATTGAGGTGGATGGTCGGTGCTGTGATGAAATGGCACAGAGTGGCTTAAGAGCCCCTATGTCACAGCAGGGGACTGCTGGTGAGACACACAGAAATGAATACTTTGACAGTTCTGGAAGGGAGAAGTATAAGATCCAGCTGTCAGTCAAGGTCACTTTCTGGTGAGGATTCTCTTGGCTCAGAAACAACTGACTGACATTTTCTTCCCCTGCCTTCCCTGGCTCCTTCCTTATATGTAGAGGGAGCCAGCTCCAGGTCTTCCAAGGGCACCAGCGCTAAGCTGAGTGGGATGCCATCCTTTACAACTCACTTAGCCTTCTCTCCTTTGTAGGCACTGTGTCCATATACAGCCACATCAGGACTAGAGCTTCAACATTCGGGGGACACATGTCTCTCACAACTGCCCTCTGTCTCCCCCAAAGATCACATCTTTTCATTCGAATTATATTCTCTCAGTCACAACAGTCCCCAAAGGCCATGCACTCTAGCATGGACTCCAAGTTTCAAGTCTCACCAGAACATCATCAAGATGTTGGGGGGGGGCGGTGAGGGGCAGTATGGCTTACCTTAAGACAAAATTCTTCTCTGTGATCCAGTGACTCCTGATCAATGTATGTACTTCCAAATTACAGTAGTGGGTTATTCTGCTGTTCTACAAGGAGGTAATCACATAGACTACTTTGATGCTAAGAAGTCCAACACAACCAGAATAAGTCTCTAGCCCCCCCACCCCATATCAGCACTCCAGGTCCACTGGCACCACCACAAGGCAATCCTTGAGCATCACGCCAGAAGCGTCTCTCCCATAGCACTTTACCATAGACCACCCTCCCACTCAAACACACCCCCCCCAGGCACTGGGCAGAAGGAGAAAAGGACTTGTGATGGGAGTGGCAGTCCTGAGGTCACTGGAATGCCTTAGGTGTCATTCTTCCTCTTCCTTCCCAGAGAAGTAGGTAGGAAGCCCAACAGCCAGATTGCTCTGTCTGTAGAACCCTGGAACTCCAACAGGCTTCCCTTATCTCCTGTTGATTCTGTTCCCTTGGGCAGTGTCCTTGCTAGTAGAGTTTCGGCTTCTACAGAGCTAGCTGATTAGTTAGCTGCAAGGGTAATCTCAGCAGACAGACCAGCCAGCCACATTCTCAAATTCTCTCCACCAGGCTCTTCTCTCTCTCTCTCTCTCTCTCTCTCTCTCTCTCCTCCCCAGGGTCTACTACTATGTATCCTTGGCTGCCTTTGAACTTATATGTAAGCCAGGTTGGTCTCAAAATGCAGAGAGATTCAGGATTCTCCGTCCCTCTGTCTCCCAAGTGCTGGGATTAAATGTGTGAACACAACGCCCTGCACTTTCTCATTCTGAACATTGAACAGGCTAAGGATGAGCCAAGGCTTCATGTTCCTCTTGTAGGTCCTTTCATTTGTCTCCTTTTTGAATCTTATAGAAGCACCAAGGAGAAATCAGGCTTCAGTGTTTTGCTTAGGAATAACCACAACTTTTTTGCTTAGGAATAACCACAACTTTTCCTGCCCCTGACCTTCTCTCTGCTTTCTGGCTGTCATGACATGATCATCCTAGTTCTTCTTGTTGAAATAAAGTCTGGGGTCCAAGGGCCCCACTGATACACACAAAGAAACTGGACAAAGCAGAAGTAACTCACAAAGCAGCTTTTGCATTTTTTTTTTTTTTTTTTTGGTCTTTTTGAGACAGGGTCTCCTTGTAGCCCCAGCTGTCCTGGAATTTGCTCTGTAGACCAGACTGGCTGAATTCACAAAGATCCACCTGACTCTGCCTCCCAAGTGCTAGAATCAAAGGCATGCGCCACCACGCCCAGCGCAGCCTTTGCTTTTTGCAAAAGGATGGATTACCTGATTCTGGTAGCAAAGAAGCACACTGAGCAGGAAGTTCGATAATAAAATCCTAATGCAAGAACACTGCATTTTCCCCATCAGCCGGGGTCTGACCTCACAGTCTTTCAAGATTGGCTAGTGTGTGTGTGTGTGTGTGTGTGTGTGTGTGTATTACAAGATTATGTTACAATCAAATCTAGACCAGTGTCTCCTCCCTACCTCCCCCACCCACCAGAGCTCATGCATTCGGCCAACATGTTTTTCATCTTTTTTCTGGCTCTTCTCAAAATTCTCAATGCAGAAGTGTTACTGTTTGAGTGGAAGTTCCCCATTTCAGTCAGTTCTTTGACACAGTCTTTCTGTTGTTGTTGTTGTTGTTGTTGTTGTTGTTCTTGTTTCCAATATGCATCACTCCCAACTACTTGGACCAAAAGCTCAAGGAGCCCTGCACAAGAAATACTTACAACTAGGTAATTTGGCACTAAATATAAAATAAAAATAAACAAACCAGGAATCTATAAGCTAAAAAAAAAAAAATAAAAGAAAGAATGAGACAACAAAAAAAAAACAAAAAAAAAAAAAAATAGCATCCACAGATGAGGGATACCATTCGTTGTTTGTTTTTCTGGGACTGTGTTACTTCACTCAACATAATATCTTCTAGTTCCATCCATTTACCTGCAAAGTTCATGATGTCATCTTTCTTTACCAGTGCATAGAACTCCATTGTGGAGATGTACCACATTTTCTCTATCCACTCATCAGTTGAGGGGCACTTGGGTTGGTTCCAGCTTTTTGCTATTGTGAAGAGAACTGCAATAAACATGGCTGTGCATGTATCTCTGCAGTAAAATGAGTCTTGTGGTATAAGTGGTTCGGGTGGTAAGCTCATTTTGAGTCTTCCAAGGGTTCTCCACACTGCTTTCCATAGTGGCTGTATGAGTTTTCATTCCCACCAGCAGTGGATGAGTGTTCCCCTTTCCCCACAACCTCTCTAGCACTTGGTATCATTTGTTTTCTTGATCCTAGCAAGATTGGCTAGTTTTAAAAGAAATGAAGGAGCCGGGTTGGTGGCGCATGCCTTTAATCTCAGCACTCAGGAGGCAGAAACAGGTGGATCTCTGTGAGTTCAAGGCCAGCCTGGTCTACATAGTTTCAGAACAGCTAGGGCTATAAGGAGACCCTGTCGAAAGAAAGAAAGAAAGAAGGAAAGAAAGAAAGAAAGAAAGAAAGAAAGAAAGAAAGAAAGAAAGAAAGAAGAGAGAGAGAGAGAGAGAGAGAGAAAGAAAGAAAGAAAGAAAGAAAGAAAGAAAGAAAGAAAGAAAGAAAAAGAAAGAAAGAAAGAAAGAAAGAAAGAAAGAAAGAAAGAAAGAAAGAAAGAAAGAAAGAAAGAAAGAAAGAAAAAGAAAGAAAGAAAATGAAGGAAAGGGGGAAGGGGTCAGCTGCTCTGAGCCAGCAAGTTCTGTGATCCCAGCAGAGCCTTTGAGTAAACAAGTTTACAAGGGGAGAGAGGTTACGAAATAGGATTAGTTACATTTTTGTGATCATTCCTTTGATTAAAAGGTTTTAGTTCTTTGTGATTGTTTCCCTCAGCCCCACACTCCCACTGAGAAGCCAAGTGATCCTGAAATGAAACCTCTGACACAGTGAGCCAAGATTCAGTCTTTCCCCCTTTTGTTTGTCTCAGGTATTTTGTCATAGCGATGAAAGGCTGACACAATATCCACAGTTTGCAGTTTCTACTTTCTACAAAATACTAGAGCACAATTTATAACATGTTTCTGATTGCCAGCACTGATTCCTGAGACCACCTAGAATCTGATTGATTGATTGATTGATTGATTGATTGATTGATTGATTGAAATAGAGTCTCCCACTGTAGGCAGGCTGGCCTTGAACTCCTGGCTATACTTCTGTCTTAGCCTCATAAACTACCACACTCAGCTTGAACAGGCTTAATGTTTACATTTCGGTCCATATGTTTATAGTAATATCTTCAGGCTTTGAGACTACAGAGCTTTCTCTCTAGCTTTCCTCTTTTCTTCTGAGCCTTTGCTAGAATCACCTTAACATCTGCATTTTTTTCTTATCTTTTTGAGGCAGGGTCTCCCTGTAGCCCCAGCTGTCCTGGAACTCACTATGTAGACCAGGCTGGCCTTGAACATCTGCATTTTTATTACCAGTCCCTTACATCCACTTTCAGTTCTTTCTAAATATGCTCCTCCAAGCTCTTCCAGACACTCCCCACTGCTTGGCTCCAAAGTCACTTCCACATTCTTTTTTTTTCATTTATTTATTCTTGTATGTGTATGAATGTACTGTCTGCATGTAGGTTTGCACACATTGCACCTGTGTGTCGTACAATGCCTCAGAGGTCAGAAGAGGGTGTCAGATTTCCCTGGAACTGGAGTTAAAGATGGTTCTCAGCTACCATGTGGGTGCTGGGGATTGAACCGGGTCCTCTGCAAGAGCAGTCGGCGCTCTTAACCGCTAGGCCATCTCTCCAGCCCCACTTCCACATTCTTATAGGACACTCAGCCACTCAGCACCAGAATCTGTATTACTTTGCTAAGAGGTCTTTAATAAAATAGTAGACCCTGTGGCTTCCACACACATTTATTTTCTTACTCTTTAGAAAGCCTGGAGTCCCAGATTAGGGTGCTATGGGGTTGGTTTCTAATGAGCCATCTCTGGCCTGCTGATTGCCGCCTTCCCTTTGTGTGATCACGTGGCCTGCAGAAAAAGAGAGCAGAGCTCTGCTGTCTCTCTTTAACAAGATGAACTGTCACGCATAGAAAAACTTCCATTTGCTGACACTAAGTTGGTCCAGACTTAATGAGGGTGTACCATTAGACACTGAGAGTAGAAGAGGCTGGCAAGATGGCTCAGCAGGTTTAGGTAACTTTGCCTTCAAACCTGACAAACTGAGTTCAAACCCAAGGATCTACAAGGCATAAGGAGAGAACCATCTTACACAAATTGCTCTCCCTGTACATGCTCTTAGAGTGTGGTAAACACACACACACACACACACACACACACACACACACGCACGTGCACACACACACACACTTAAATAAATGTATTTTTTTATTAGATATTGGGCTAGACAGATGGCTCAGTGTTTAAAAGCTCCAGTTCCAGGGGATTTGGCACCCTCTTCTGGCCTCTGAGGGTTCTGGGTATGCACATGGCACACATATACATGCATGCTGGATATACATATATGCAGGCAGAGCACTCACACACATAAAATAAATAGATCTTTTTAAAAGTTAGAATTTGAGGGATAGAGAGATGGCTCAGTGGTTAAGAGCACTGTCTGCTCTTGCAAAGGACCTGAATTCGATTCCCAGCACCCACGTGGCAGCTAACAATTGTCAGTCCATAACTCTAGTTCCAAGGGATCCGATGCCCTCTTCTGAAAGACATGACATAGGTGCACTTACACACATGCAGGTGATACACTCATACACATAAAATAAAGATAATAAAATATTAAATAAGAAACAAATAAAAGTTAGAATTTGAGAGAAGGCAATGAGAAGTTGGGCAAATAAGCAGGTTCTTGTAATAACCTGGCCCAAGCTCCCCAAATCATACCTGCTTGGAAGACTGAAAGCCAGTACAATCTGATCACTTTTTCTCTCCTTTGCAACATTTAAGGTAGTTCAGGCTACAAGACATTGTGCACAGCATAAATTGCAGAATTTGAGTCACAATGTTTCCCTTGAATGACTTTCCCTCCCACTTCTGAGGTACCATTATGTGTGATTAAGCAGAACCACAGGTTGCATTCACAGAGTACGTGCTTTCATTCAGTGACCATCAAACTCATGAACATGATAGTCACTATTTAGAAAAATAGCACTAAACACTTTATTGAGAAATACAAAGAATACACAAAAAAAGTGAAGAAAACACATAGCATCCCTAAGAAAGGAACACTCCTTTTTGTTTTTTTAGATAAGCTCTCCTGTATTCCAGGCTGGCTTCAAACTCACTAAGCAGCAGAAGATGACCTTAAACTTCTAATCCTTCTCCCTCCACCTCAAGAGTACTCCTGGCTTTGTGCAGTATTGGAGATCCCAATCAAGACTTCATGAATTCTAGGCAAGCACACTACCAATTGTACTCCACCCCCAGTCCTTCCTTCAACTCCTTATTATGAAAACTTTTTAAACAAACAGAAAAACTGGAGAAAAACAGTCTAATACAGGGTACGGAATTGGTTCAGTAGGTAAGAGCACTTGTTCTGTAAGTCTGACGATCTGAGTTCAAATCCCCAGAACCACAATGAAAGCTAGGCATGGGACCTAGAGAGATGGCTCTGTAGTTAAGAACATTTGGTGCTCTTCCAGAGGACTCAAGGTCAGAGCCCTATCAGTACAGGTAGTTTAAAACCAGTCATAACTTCAGTTCCCAGGGAATCTGACACCCTCTTCTGGCCTCCAAGGGCATTGCATATACATGGCATACACCCAGATCCATACATGCAAATAAATCTTAAAAAAAAAAAAAAAAAAAA
>VZQC01002209.1:449033-464777 GCA_009823505.1 Rhizomys pruinosus
AAAGAAAGAAAGAAAGAAAGAGGCCAGGCATGGTGGCACATGCCTTTAATCCCAGCACTCGGAGGCAGAGATAGTCGGATCTCTGTGAGTTCAAGTCCAGCCTGGTATATAGAGTGAGTTCCAGCCAGCTACAGGGAGACCCTGTTTCAAAAACACAGGAAGGAAGGAAGGAAGGAAGGAAGGAAGGAAGGAAGGAAGGAAGGAAGGAAGGAAGGAAGGAAGGAAGGAAGGCCCATGAGAAGCAGCCCACAGGAAAGTCCTACAGTAGTTAATGTGAAAATTAGGAATTGAAGGTTCTTCTACAGCCACCCCACCTCACACTTCTACATAGGAGCAAGAATGTGAGCAACCCCTGACCCCTGGGAAGCCCTTCCACTTATTTCTGAAGAATGTATGTGCTACTTATAATGAATACTACTTCCTCACGTAGCCTTTAAAATATTCATGACATCTAACTCAGTAATTACATTTCTGGGAAATGATCCTAAAAAACATACTCTGTAGTGCACACATAGATTTATGAACTAGCATGTTCATTGTGGGTTATTTATAAATAGTGAAAATATTGGAAACAACCTAAAGCTCCAACTGGGAGCAGACAGCTCATAAATTATGTAATATCTGTAGGATGGATTGTACATTTCAGGTGATGAGAATCTATGCTCTGATGTGAAGGGAAAGAAATGGCAGGGTCCACAGTTATATCCAAGAAGGTCTCAGCTATGCAAATCAGAGTTTTTAATATTTGATTTTTTATTATTTTTGTTTTATATGCATGAGTGTATTACTTACATGTAAGTGTGCCTGTGTCATGCATTGTGCATGGAGCTCAGAAGAGGGGGTAGATTCCCTGGAATCTGGAGTTACAAATGCTAGTTAGCCACCATGTGGGTATTGGGAACCAAATCTGGGTCCTCTGCAAGAGCAGCCAGTGCTCTTAACCACTGAAACATTTCTCTAGCCCCAAATGAGAGACTTTTTTAAAATTTTATTTATTTATTTCTGTATGTGTATGAATGTACTATCTGCCTGCAAGTTTGTGCACCCGTGTCGTGCAATGCCCCGGAGGTCAGAAGAGGGTGTCAGATTCCCCTGGAACTGGAGTTCTCCTGGAACTGGAGTTTCAGATGGTTCTCAGCCACCATGTGGGTGCTGGGGATCGAACCCGGGTCCTCTGTAAGAGCGACCCACTCTTAACCGCTAGGCCATCTCTCCAGCCCCCATGAGAGACATTTTTAAACAGGTCAAGCTGATAGTTGTGGTTACCTCTTTATGGTGAGACTATGGATGCTTTTTGTTCTCTTTTTTCTTTTTTAGAATTTTTCTCTATCTCTGTCTCTTTAAAAAAAAAAAATTTTTTTTTTATCTTTTCGAGACAGGGTCTCCCTGTAGCTCCAGCTGTCCTGGAACTCGATCTGTAGACCAGGCTAGCCTTGAACTCACAAAGATCCACCTGCCTCTGCCTCCCAAGTGCTAAGATTAAAAGCGTGCACCACCACGCCCAGCTTAAAATTATTTATTTATTTATTTGTTTGTTTGTTTGTTTGTTTTATGTGTATGAGTGTAATGCTTGCGTGTGTGTTAGTGCACCCTTGTTATGTAGTGCCCACGGAGGAAAGAGGAGGGCGTCAGATCCCTTGGAATTAAGTTATGGAGAGTCGTTAGCCACCATGTGGGTGCTGGGATTCAAACCAGGGTCTTCTGCAAGAACCGCCAGTGCTCTTAATCCTGAGCCATCTCCCCAGCGTCCCTCTCTCCCTCTTTCAATAATATAACTTTAGTACTGAGGAAGTGAGGAAAGTATAAATACATAAAGAAACCCAAAGAGAAAAGATCTTATCTATTGTTTACCATTTTGCTTTTGTTTAGAGACAGGGTCTCATGCAGCCCATGCTAACTCCAAATTCATTATGTACCTGAGAATTTCCTTAAACTCCAGATCCTCAATCCTGTCTCCATGTCCCAAATGCTGGGATTACAGGCTTGTAGACCACCTAGCGTGTCTCTCAGATTTAAGCAGAGTTTTTGCACATTTAACCTCTCTCTCTCTCTCTCTTTCTCTCTCTCTCTCTCTCTAAATAGTTCACTTTCTCACTCTGATGTTAGGTAAACTGAGTCATGGGTATATCAACAGTTCCAGTGACTCACACACTGTTTCTATTGATATTTATACTATTATGGTTCGAAGACTATGTGGTTAGAAGCCACTCTGCCATGGGCTAAATCTATAATAGTATAATATATCATTATAATATAATAGTATAATAGTATAATATATTATAATAATATAATATATATAATATATATATATATAATAGTATCTCTATAATAGTATCTGTGACCTTGGGCAAAGCAGCCAATTTACCTGTGACTCTGATGTCTCATCTATAAAGGATAATCTTTGCATAGGTCATATGGTTGCTGTGGCACTTGAATTATGTAGACCGGCACCCCTCCCAAGTAAGCACTCAGTAAATGCTGCTTAATCCTACCCTTGCTCCCCTGCTGCTCGGTGCCAAGGCTAGGGTGCTATTCACAGCTTGGCTCCTGCTTTTAGTGATGCAATGTGTGAAGAGTTTAATTATGGACAGGCATGCAGGCAGGACATAGAGACGTTTCTGTCATATGAAAGGGATCCCTTCAAATTGCAACGTCACCTAGCTATGAGGTACTGTTGTGATATCGCAGCACAGCATATGACTCACTTATGTGTGGTGATGATGAAGAAAGCAACCTATACGGTGTAAAAGCATAGAACGCACAATTATCATGGTGCATAATATTCATGGTGATAAACGACCGCGGTACTGGTTCACAGATTTACTACACTATATCTTTTTACCACTATTTTTATTTTATGTTCTAGTTTTGTTTTGTTTTCGGAGATAAGGTCTTACTATGCACACCTAGCTGGCCTGGAATTTTCCGTATAGAACAAGATGGGCTCCAACTCGTGACAGTCTTCTTGCTTTAGCCTCCTGAATCCTGGGATTACAGACATGTGCCATATGCATAACTTTTTATCATCATTTTAGTATGTTATTTCTAGTTATGAAAACATTTTTCTGTAGAACATCATATTCCTCTAGCCACAACACCATATGACTCATGTGACCATGTCCCTTTATGGCATGTAAAAGCCATGTCAGGTGACAGACTTCACTCTAGGTTTATATGAGCTCACCGGTGCTCTCATAATGAGGGCTTCTCATAATAATAGCTTCCTTACAACCTATGCCATCATTATGAGACATACCATACTCAGTCTTTTGTTTAGTTTTGAATTATTTTTTTTTAAGCTGGAGAGATAGCTCAATGGTTAAGAGCACATTCTGTTCTTAGAGAGGACCTCAGTTTGGGTGCCCAGAACCTACATGGCAGTTAACAACCATCTATAGCTTTAGTTCCAGGGAATCAACACACCCTCTTCTGCCCTCTGCAGGCATGCACATGGTACACTTCCATGCATGCAGGCAAAACACTTATACACATCAATTTTAAAAATAATAAGTTTAAACTTTTTTGTTTTTTGAGACCATAGGGGAGACCCTATGGCCCCATATGGCCTCGAACTCACTATGTAGACCAGGATAGCCTTGAACTTACAAAGATCCACTGCCTCTGCCTTGCGAGTGCTGGAATTAAAGTTGTGTGCCACTATGCCCAGCAATGTAAAAAAAAAATTTTTTTTTGGTCTTTTTGAGATAGGGTCTCCCTGTAGCCCCAGCTAGCCTGGAACTCACTATGTAGACCAGGTTGACCTTGAATTCACAGAGATCTGTCTGCCTCTCCCTCCCAAGTGCTGGGATTAAAGGCATGTAACACCACACCTGGCTTAATTTTTTTAATTTTAAAAACGTTTACATATAGGGGCTCGAGAGATGGCTCAGTGGTTAAGAGCACTCTTTGCTCTTACAGAGGAACTGGGTTCAAATCCCAGCACCCACATGGCAGCTAAGAACTGTCCATAACTCCAGTTCCATGAGATTTGACACCCTCTTCTGTCCTCTGAAGGTACTACATGACACTGGTGCACTTACATGCAGGCATAAAACTCATATACAGAAAATAAAAATAAATTTAAATTTTTAAAAAGTTTTACATATATATAAAACTTCCCTAGAACTTTAGATAGATAATAGGTAGATAGATAATAGATAGATAGATAGGTAGATAGATTATAGATAGATAGATAGATAGATAGATAGATAGATAGATAGATAGATTACCATTCTGTGTCCCAGACTAGCCAGGAACTCACTGTATAGCCAAGATCGGCCTCCAATTATGAGGATCCTCCTGCCTTAGAGTCCCTGGTGCTGAGCTTGGGATGAGCCACCACCCCTACTATCAAAGGCCACGTTGTCTGGTCTCTGTCTTTTCTTACTCCCTTTTATGAGGTTGTGAACCCACTCTGAAGAGGAACTGGATATTTTTTTCTTCTTTCATCCCTGCAGCATTTGGAAGGCATAATCCAAATTTAACTAAATAAATTATAAATTAAGCAATCAATAATAATTGCATTCTAATTCAACATGAGCTTCCCTAGAACTTGTGGAAGAACTGTATTCCTTGGCTCTATTTATGTGATAACTGCACTTTTTCAACCATCTTCCTGGCCACTAGTAATATTGTTAAAGTCTTGCTTATTCAAATACAATTAATGTATGTTAAAGCTCCATTTCCTGGTCTAAAATTCTGTACCTTTTGATGAGCATATATAGTTGAATAATCACTTTCACAGTCCAGATGGTCCCCCCAGCCTCTCTCCTATTGTCTTGCACCAGCCACTCTGCTGGCCCCCCCAACTCCAAGCAAGCACTGATCTTCATTTCTTTGTGTGTTGCCTTGCGGACAGTGCCCTGGATGAAGAGCCATACCTGATGTGAACACTAGAGTCTTATTTCACTTTGCATAGTGCGGCATTCAAGATTCACCCCTCATATTGCCATGCCAACAGCTCCTTCCTCCCAATGGCTTGCTGGTATTTCATGGCATAGACGTACCACAGTTTGTCCGTGCACCAGTTGAATGCCATTTGGATGGTTCCTGGTATAGATGGTTAGAAAGAAATATAGCCTCTATAAACACTCAAACATTAAATGAACACACAAGTTTTTACTTCTCTGGGTAAATAATTAGAAGTACAATTGCTTCTGGGTTATAGTTAATTGTATGTTGAATTTTATCCTAAATTGCAAAAACTTTTCAAAAATGGCTGTATAATTATTTTTGATCTTTTGAGACAGGGTCTCCCTGTAGCCAGCTGTCCTGGAACTCACTCTGTAGACTAGGCTGGCCTTGAACTCACAGAGATCCGCCTGCCTCTGCCTCTGGAGTGCTAGAATTAAAGGCTTGTGCCACCACCCCTGATGGCTGTATAATTTTGTATTTCCACGGGCAATGTTAAAAGAGTTCTAATCTCCTGCTTGGATTTGGTACTGATAATTAAAAAAATTTTTAATTATTATTATTTGTTTATTTTTAAGGGATTCTACAAGAACACAGTTGTTTTCAGATAACATTGATGTTGCTCAGTTTGCCATACAATTAGGTAATTGGTGCATTTTGCAAGTATCTATGTCCAAATTTTGAACAACCCAAGGTTCCCATAGTCCAGTTGGAGAAGCTTGTATGCACAGGCATGTTGATCAATTAGGAGTCCAGACTATATTGCTGTAGTCTCATGATTCACCCCTATCTCTCCACAGCCCTTACATTCTACCACGTCTCCTCTTCCGCAATTTNATTGGGTGATTGGTTTGAAACAAGCAGCCTGGTATAGATGTTTGAAAAGAAATTAGCCCTCATAACACTCAAACATAAACAATGAACCACAAGTGTTTTTCTTTCTGGGTAATAAGTAGAAGTCACAATGAACCTTCGGGTTAATAGTTAATAATTGTATGTTTGTAATATTATCCTAACTTGTCAAAACTTTTTCAAAAATGGGCTGGTGAATATATTTTTGCTAGTACGTGAGTTTGAGGGAAACAGGGTCTCCCTGTAAAGCCAGCCAGCTGTCACTGGAAGGCTACAACTTTGGGTAGACAGGCTGCCCCTGTGGACTCACGAGGAGTGCATCCCCGCCTGGCCGCAGTGGCTCTGGAGTTGCTAGAATTAAAGGCTGTGTGCGCACCGAACCGAGAAAAACCTGATGTCTTGTATAAGGTTTTGGTATTAGTCCACGGGGCAATGTTTAAAGGAATCTAATACTCCTGCGTTTGTGATTTGGTTACTAAGTAAGAGTGATACGACAATTATTTGAAAATTATTGCATTTTTTATTTTTAGGGATTCTCGGCAAGGAACACATTGTTTCCAGAGTCCAGTTGAAGAATGTGATCTACATTGCATACAATGAGGGAGGGGTAGGTAATATAGGGTGCATTTTGCAAGTATGCGTATGGTCCACAAATTTTGAACAACCCAGAGTTCCCAGTGTAGTCCGATTTGGTGAAGAAGCTGTATCACGGCTGTGTCAAGTTGGAAGGGGAGTCCAAACATATATGTGCTGTAGTCCCCCTCATGATTCCCCCTATCAGTCAAAGAACACAGCCTTAAGTGCTACAAGAAAGTCTCCTCTCTTGCAATTTGTGCCCTGGTATTGTGGGAAATAGGGGGCAAAGGTGTAATGAGGAGAAACAGTCTAACTTGGGTGTCGGTTCTGTTAATGAGTTGTCATTTTGGACTCTGGGATCTGTATCAGGGTTGTTGTCCAGTAATCATGGTGTTGACAGAAAGGCTGTATTCGCAATTAGATGAAGCCAAGTTTTAGGTCATACAAAGCACAGGGCAAAGTTGGGTTGTACGCATGTAAAGACAGTAACTAATTAATTGACTGGTCAACTCAGCAAATGCGCATAGTACCGGAAACAAGGAACAAGATAGCTAAGCGATGGTGGATTGTAAAATGCTAAAAAAGTCTGCAAAAACTTGTGGTTATCGTTCTTTTTCTATAGGAAAAGGGTACAATATCTTATTGTGGACTTATTGATGTTGTGGCTTATAATCATGCTCTAGAGATCCATAACCCTAAAAATCTCCTAACACCCCCTAGAAGGGCCTGGAGCGAAAAGGCTGTTGCAAATCCGCTGTTGGTGAGGAGTTATTCCTCAAAGGAGAGAGCTAATAGACCATTAGAAATTGGGATATATATAGACCTTGGCTGCCACTGTTGCACAAAATCTCCAGGCAGTTGAGGTATATAGCTGATACGGATGGAGAATCTGGCTTGTCTCAGGAGAACCAATATTTTGCTGTAGTTACTTTAAGTTCCTTTGGTAACGCTCTCTGGCATTTCGGAGGCCAGTTGTACCCTAGCAGGTGTCGTCTCATAACATTTTTTCATGCTCACATCAGGTTTTTGACAACAGGGAATTACCGCCTTCCTCTTTGCGGATATCTCATTTTTATAGGCCTTTATAATTTGGGGGGGGGTGGGTTTGAATCCCCTGCCGCATCTCCTAGGCAAAATATTCATTGGCTGATGTTCAGAGCTTTTCCCATACTATACAACTTTGGCTGAATTACAAGCGTATAAGACACTGTTTACTACTGATATTTGGCTCTGATTAGAGAATTGTCCTTTCACAGTTCCATGACTAGCAGTCAATTAAAAGGGTAGTTATACCTGTTTTAAATGAAATTACCATAAACAATTTCTTTCTTCTAATTTACAATTAGGTGGATGATTATAGTTACCATCATGTTTTTTTCTTTTTTAAAATATTTTTTAGTATTTTAATAAATACAGTTTTTTAAAACTTTGTGGCACCTGGTAGGTAAAGTTCATTAGGACATATTGTAAACAATTGTATTAAATAGAATTTAGAGAGATGTTTAGTGTCTGTGACTCAGGCATCTGAGGTTCCTCTTTCTTCAATGTTCAGATGGGTCAACCTCTCTCTGGCATTTCCCAGTCCATCCTGCATAGCCATAAGTTGTATGTGTTCAGGCATTTAGATGGGTGTTTTTTTTACCTGCCTGTGGGAACATAAAATTCTCCTCCCATTGTTAGTTTCAAGATCTCAAAAATTGAAAATTTATCAATAGGATTGGAACACAGAGTTTTCCATTTGTATCCCAGAAAGGATACTACCCCACCTTCCACCTCCCTCTTTTTTTTTTTTTTCAGGTTTTTATGTTTTGACCTATAGATGCCTAAGTTTTATTACACATACCAATAAATAGGACCCAAGGCATAAGCATTCATTAAATTTACCCAAACTATTTCTCATTGACTGTATGCTACTTATTTGGGAAGGAAATTATAGCTTAGTTTCTTTAAATTGTTCTACGAGTAAAAGAAAGTGTTATAATGTGATGTTGTATAATTCAGAAAAATATAGAGACCATTTGTGTATCTTAACCCAATACAAATTATAAATAAAACAATTAACATTTTAATTATGTGTGTGAGTGTTTTGCCTGCATGTATGTAAGTGCACCTGCATGTATCTTTTGTTAGAAATAAAATGTGGAATTCACTAACCTCACAGATGCAATGTGAAGAACACATGGACAAAGCAGAAGTCACTCAACAAGACCACTTACACCTTTGCAAAAGGGTGCATTGCCATGCCTTGGTATTGAACGAGCTCACCAGGTAGAACATTTGATAGGTTTTTATTTTAATCCAAGAATACTATTTCTTTTCCATATTGTGGGGATCAGACCTCAGTCTGAGGATGGTGGGAGTAACAATGGCTAGTTTTGAAAGAAAAGAAATGGAGGCTGGAGAGATGGCTCAGCAGTTAAGAGCACTGGCTGCTCTTGAGGAGGACTGGGTTTCAATTCCCAGAACCCACATGGCAGCTGACAACCATTTGTAACTCCAGTTCCAGGGAAATCCGACCTTTTCCAGCTCCACAGGCATTCCACAATGCTGTGCACTTACACACATGCAAGCAATACACTCATATACATAAAATGAAAAAATAATAAAAATTTTTAAAAAGAAATGAAGGAAAGGGGAGACGGGATCAGCTGTCCAGGCCATTAAGTTCCTTGAATGCAGTGGGTCTTTGCATAAATAAAAGTCCTCCCAGGTGAGACAGATTACAAAATAACATTGCAAAGGCTACATTTCTGTGGTCATTGTTTTGAGAGAAAAGATTTAAATTCTTTGTGATAATTTCCCTCACCTTCAGGTGTTCTCTGAGCTTCCAGGATCTGTAGTTTGGTGTTTGACTTTAATCTGAGGGTATTTTCAGTCATTATTGCTTCAAATATTCCTTCTGTTCCTCTTCTGGCATTCCACTTCCAGGTAGTATACCTTTTAAAAAAATTTTTATTTATTATTATTTTTTTTTATTTAATTTTTTTTTTATGATGCTTTGTGCATTTCATACATCATTTTCCAATTCAGATCAGGCATTTTTCCCTTTCCCTTCCCCCCCACCCCCACCCCATCCCAGATCATGTATTCTGCCATAACTGTCTTGCATCTTTCTGGGTTTTTTTTTTTTTTTCCTTTTTTAGCTATAAGTGATAATCCATGAGTACAAGCATCCTTCGTGCAAAAACAATCTACAGGCTGTTGTGTCCAAACCCCCNTTGTCTCTTTAATTTTTTTTTTGTTTTACACGAGTAAAAGAATAGTGTCTCTATAAAGTGTTCTAATCTGATGTTGCTTTCTATAATTCATGAAAAATACGCAGACCATTTTGCGTATCTCGTAACACCAATACAAATTATAAATAAACAATTAACATTTTAAATTATGTGCCTGTGCTGCAGTGTTTTGACCCTGATGTATGCATAACGCATTGCACCTGCCATTATCTCTTTGTTTTTCGTTTATTGAAATAAAATGTGCGAAGAATTCACTAACTCAGCAGATCCACATGTGAAGAACACATGACCAAAGCAGAAGTCACTCAACAAGACCACTTACACCTTTGCAAAAGCGCTGTGCCCATCTGCCCATGCCCTTGGCTATTGATTATCGATGTCTGCACCCCGTAGAACATTTGCTGATAGCGTTTTTATTTCACCCAAGAATACTCATTCCTTTTCCATATTGGGGGAATCAGACCTCAGTCTATGGATCTGGTGGGAGTAACAATGCGCCTAGTTTTGCAATAAGTTTTGAAAGAAAAGAAATGGAGGCTGGAGAGATGCGCTCAGCCCGTCTAAGAGACACTGCGTCCCTGCCCTCCCCTCTGCAGCGAGCCTGACGGGCGTTCTCCCCGGCGTTTGCTCAATTCCCAGAACCCACCATGGCATGCTGACAACCATTTGTAACTCCAGATTCCTCACAACGACCTTTCTACAGCTCATCAGGCCATTCCACAATGCTTGTGCACCTGACACAAATGCCAAGCAATACCCTCATTGTGATACATAAAATGAATAAAATAAGTAAAAAAATAATTGTTTAAAAATGCCAATGAGGAAAAGAGCAGACGAGGGCATCATGCTGTCCAGGCCCTTACAGCACCCTTCCTGAATGCAGTGCCCGCGTTTTTCGACCATAAATAAACGATGCCCTCCAAGCGTGACCCCCGATACAAAATAAACATTCACAAAGCTACATTCTTCTGTGCGCTCATTGTTTCTGAGAGAAAAGATTTTAAATTATTTGTAGATAGATTTCCTTCCTCTTCAGGTGCCTTCTCTCCGGAGCTTTCCAGGATCGTTTATGTAGTTGGTTGGTTGTGACGTGAATGCGGAGCGCCGCGCCGGGTAGTTGCGAAGTCTATGAGGCGAGGCACAATATTGCCTTCGGTCATTCTCTTCCTGTCGCATTTCCACGTCCAGCGTAGGATACCTTTGTGAAAGAAAGTGTTGATGGAGGTAGGTAGTTTGTTTCTATTTAATGGGCTGGGTTAGTGAATGTCCTTTGGGTCCAGGCATACATGCTATTGGTCCCAATCAGGATATTTCTTAGATCTAGGCATTGTTCACCTTTTCTATTCCCCCCCCACCCCCACCCCATACCCCAGCAGTACAGTGTTATGCCTATAATGTCTGCCCCAAATCATTTCTGCCGGTTTTATTTTTTTTTCCTTTTTGCAGCCTCTATAAGCCTCGTCCGCATTAATCAATGAGCTACAGCCACCCTTCGTGCAAACACAAATAATTTACATGGCCTGGACTGTTGCCTGTTGTGCCCTAACCCCCGTAGCCCCACCATCCAGTGGGCGGTGACATGTTGTTTGTTCAATCTAGTTGATCAAATTAGTGTCCTGTCTATATTGTTGTATTTTCACCGTTCACCCCAATCGAGCCTTTACATTCTACCACGACCGACGCCCTCTTCCACAGGTTCCATTCCCTACGCTTAGAAAAGGGCCACAGGGGTGAGATGGATGCAGAAGCAAAACAGTCCACTTTATCTGGAGCTGTTGACTTGACTCTGGTCAATTCTGGCTGCTTTCCTTCAGGCCGCGATGATAGTGCTATCTTTCTTGCCCCCATGTAGCCGTTGGAATGCAACCTGCCTGCCTCTATGCCAATGCCTGTGCACGAGAGTCAGAAGAGAGCGCCTGTAGCATTGCCCCACTCCTCCCCCCCCCCCCCCCCCCCCCCCCCCCCCCCCCCCCCCCCCCCCCACCTGCGAACTGGAGTTAAAGCCCTTTCTTTAGCCTAATGTGGCCTTGATAATAAGGTCGCTTGGCGAATCGAACTCTGGCCGCGGTCCTCTGCCAATGAGCAGTCAGCACTTCATTAACCTGCTGGCAGCCTATCTCTCTCACAGGGTTCCATTTTAGTCCCTAGCTGCGCCTTGAACTCACATGAGATTAGGCGCTGGCCACTCAGAATCTCACAGAGATCTGCCTCTGGATGCAAGTCCCTGAGCCTATAAGGTAGTCGCGGCTACCGTCGTGGGTGGCGTTGCCTCTTTATAGATGCATCCATGCTGCAGCGAACACCCCCATGGTAACTTACTATCATACATTTTGACCAATTGCAGGCTAGACTGCTCTTTGTAAGTCTCTCCCGTTATGATACAATGTGGGGGGATTTCAAGAAGTGGGATTTGGGATTAAACTTTGTGGCGTGTGATCTTCTGAGCATGACAACTTTTATAAACGTTTTCTTCTCTTTCTTCCTTTTTCTACGATATTTCCTGCCTTTTATTTTTTTTTAAGTCTTTTTTTTTTTTTTTTTTAAATTTTTCATTAACTTTATTTTATTTGCTGTATGCTGTATGAGTGTACCTGTCTGCATGCAAGTTTGTTCCCCCCGTGTCAGTATGCAATGCCACGGATGGTCAGAAGAGGGCGTGTCGGATTAGCGGACTCCCCCCCCCCCCCCCCTCTCCCCCTCTCCCTCCCGCTTCCCGAACTGCGAGTCTCCTTTGGATGGAATTGAGTTTCAGAATGGCGGTTCTCGGCCGCCATGTGGGTGCTGGGGATCGAACCCGGGTCCTCTGCAAGAGCGGTCGGCGCTCTTAACCGCTAGGTCATCTCTCCAGCCCCTCCTAGCCGTTTTTATTTCTCCTTTTGAGATCTCTCTGTTTAGATCCATAGCCTATTTTTTAATTGAGTCATTTGTTTTCTTGACCATTTTTTTAGTTCCTTGTATATTTTGGATATTAATATTCTATCAGGTGTACAGCTGGCGAAGAGTCTCCCACTCTGTGGGCTTCCTTTTCACTTGATTGATTTCCTTTGCTGTACAGAAGCTTTTTAGTTTAATGAAGTCCCATTTGTCAATTGTTGACCTTAATTCCTGAGTGAAAGGAGTCCTATTCAGAAAGTCTTTTCCTGCTCCTATATTGTGTAGGGTACTGCCTATGTTTTCTTGTAGCAGTTTCAGCATTTCACATTTCACACTGAGAACTTTAATTCATTTGGAGTTGATTTCTGTACAGGATGATACACAGGGGTCTAAATTTCATTCTTCTACATGTGGCCATCCAGCGTTCCCAGCACCATGTGTTGAAGATTCTGTCTTTCCTCCAGTGTGCATTTTGAGCATCTTTGTCAAATTTCAGGTGGCTGTAATTATCTGTGCTCATGTTTGTGTCTTCTATTTTGTTCCATTGAGCTACATAACTGTTCTTGTGGCAGTGCCATTCTGGTTTTATTACTATGATTCCATAATACAGCTTGAGATCTGCCTGCCTCTGCCTCCCGAGTGCTGGGATTAAAGGTGGGTACCACCACACCCGGCCTAAGACGGTTCTTAGCCTCCATGTGGGTGCTGGGAATCGAACCCGGGTCCTCTGCAAGAGTACTTAGTGCTCTTAACTGCTGAGCCATCTCTCCAGCCCCAATATACCTTAAAAATTTTTTTATTTGTATGACTGTATTGCCTGCATGTGTCTAAGTGCACCCATGTCATTGCAGTGCCCACAGAGAACAGAAGAGGGCACTGAATCCCTGGAACTGGAATTACAGATGGTTGTTAGATGCCATGTGGTGGGATTTCATCTTGGGTCTTTTGCAAGAACAGCTGGTTATTTTAACTGCCGAGCCATCTCTCCAGCCTGTATTATACTTTTTATAACTGTTTCATAGCTCTCTGGTCTTTTAATGTGTATGAGTGTATTTCCTGCATGTATGTGAGTGCATCCATGTCATGCAATGCCGAGGAGGTCAAAAGAAGGTGTCAGATTCCTCTGGAACTGGAGTTAAGGACAGTTCTTAGCCACAATGTGGGTGCTGGGAATTGAACCCGGGTCTTCTGCAAGAGCAGTCAGTGCTCTTAACTGCTGAGCCATCTCTCCAGCCCCCAAACCTATAATTTAGCTAAGGCTGATCTTCAATTCCTAATCCTCCCACATGTAAGCATCATACATATACAGAGCCACAGCTCACTTCACCTTGTAGTTTATTTAAAGCTGACCGGGTGTGCTAGGTAACAGGAACTGCAGTGACTTCAATCACACAGTGTGAAGGTGCTGGGGAAAGGAAACATTCTGTTGTCCTGTGAGTAGTTCTCAGTCTTACAGCGATCCTGTGCCCTTGATCTGTGAACTTTACCAGTGCTTCCATGCCCACTCTGCTCAGCAATAGGAAAGGATGGCTTCAGGGAAATGCATTTTTCCTTCTCTTGTGTGGAAGGCTAGAGGGGACTGGTGCTGGAATCTCCCTTCCTTTAGGTAGGGCAGGCTCTTATAACACCCTGGCAAATTAGTCTCTGGTACCCGAATTTCTCCTGTGGGCAGGCCTCAGTACAAACTATTTGGTTCTGTTTCAAAATGTTTCTTTTTCCCTGTTGCTCCCAAGGCACAAGGGTTTTGTGTGTTTGTTTGTTTGTTTGTTTGTTTGTTTGTGATATTCAACTGTAAAGACCTAGTAGAGCACTTGGAGGGCAAACCCATGGAGTTTTTAACTCCTAGAGCTGTCGTCCAGAGACATCAGCAATTCATCAAATACAGTTCACATTTAATCCCAGCACTTGTTCCAGACGGTTTCTGCTCCAGTAAATCGTGGGTCTCTTTCATTTGGGAGTCATGGTCGATTGTCACATAAAGTTGCTTGATCTCTCTGTTGGACCCAAGAAGAGTTAATTGATTTTTTTTTCAGCTTGCTAAGCTGATTACTTATCATTAGGATGGAGTGGTGACTCCTAAGCTCCTTACTTGCCAGACTGGAAGCAGGAAGTTAAATATTTTAAACAGATAATGATGTAAAATGTATCCCTGGAGCCAGCTTCCGGCAGCTGCTTCCTTTCCATGGCTGTCAGCCACCCTCCCTGGGGCATTTTTTTCCCCAGTCCTGATAAAGTCATCAGATTATCCCCCGACCTTTTCTTGACACATTTCATTATGTTATCTTATTCCAGCCTTTGGAAACACTATACTGAGATGAGTATTAAAAATCCATTTCAGTAAAGAGGAAATTGCCATTGTAAAGAAGGCGACAACTTACCCAAGACTGCACTGGCAGGACACCATCCCAGAGAGAAGGAGGTGTTTCTATTTAGAACTCTAGTGGGCTACATCCAGCTGGTGAAGGAGAGGCCCACATCTCAAAGCGGTAGCGTTTTGCTCTTATGGCCGTCTAAGGGACTTCTGAATCTGGAAATAATTCATTAATCTATATGCAAAGTATTGTAACCTGCCCTAGAAATGGAGGCACCTAAAAAGTGTTGTCCACAGACCTGGAGCATCAGCATCCCTGGAAACCTGTTATAGTCACACAGTATTGGGCTCCCACTCCAGACTTTCTGAAATAGAAGCTGCCTCTGAACAGCATGGGTTTGCAATCCCACCAGCAGTGGATGAGTGTTCCCCTTTCTCCACAACCTCTCCAGCATTTGATATCATTTATTTTCTTGATCATAGCCAGTCTTATCAAGGTAAGATGAAATCTTAAAGTGGTTTTCATTCGCATTTCTTTAATTATTAGCAACATTGAACACTTTTTGAGCTGATTCTCAGCCATCTTTACTTCTTCATTTGTGAAGTCTCTGTTCAGCTCTTTACTACATCTTTTGATTGGGTCATTTGTTTTCTTGCTCCTTTGCTTTTTGAGTCATTTATACAATCTGGATGTTAATGCTCTGTCAGATGTATCACTAGTGAAAGTTTCCTCCCACTCTGGGTTTTCTCTTCACTTCTTTAATTGTTTCTTTCAATGTACAGAAGCTTTTTAAAAAATTTTTATTTTAAGTTGAACTTTAGAGTACACATACCATCAAAGTAACGTAAATTAAACTTGTGATACCAAAAAAAGCATTAAAATACAGTGATGCTTTAACATGGAAATTCCATTTTTTCTCCAACTTATATTGCTTCAATATATAACATATACATAAATATATACACACATTATATATATATATA
>VZQC01002209.1:466510-502285 GCA_009823505.1 Rhizomys pruinosus
CCCTCTCTTTTTTTTTTTTTTTTGTATTTTTGAGACAAGGTCTCTCCCTTTAATCCTAACTCGCTGGCGCTCACTCTGTATACCAGGCTGGCCTTGAACTCACAGAGATCCACCTGCCTCTGCCTCCCGGGTGCTGGGATTAAAGGCGTGCACCACCAGGCCCGGCAAAGGTCCTCTTTAAATGTCTTATGTAATTCTGCCATAAATCCATCTGGGCCTGGGCTTTTTTTAGTTGGGAGATTTTTTTTATTACAGTTTCAATTTCCTCTTATGTTGTGGGTCTGTTTAAGCTGTTGATCTCTTCTTGGTTAAGCTTTGGTGATTTCCAGGATTTCTTCTTGGCTAAGTTTGGTGATTTCCATGATTTCAGATATTCATCAATTTCTCTTAGGTTTTCAAATTTAGTAGAGTATAGGTTTTTAAAGTATTCCCATATGATTGTCTGAATCTTTTCATTATTTGTCATGATGTTTCCGTTTTCATGCCTAATTTTATTGATTTGGAGTTGCTCTTTCTTTCTTTTGGTCAACTGGGCTAGAGGTCTATTCATCTTGTTTATCCTTTCAATGAACCAGCTCTTGGATTCTTTGTATTATTTTCTTTGTTTCTATTTCATTGATTTCCACTCTGATTTTTGTTATTTCTTCCTGTCTATTTGGTTTAGGATTCATTTGTTGTTGTCTCTCAGGTGTTCTTAGCTGCAGTGTTAGGTTGTTTATTTGTGCTCTTTCTGTTTTCTTTTTTAATTTTAATTTTTTTTATGTGTATGAGTGTACTGTCTGCATGTAGGTTGGTGCACCCATGTCGTGCAATGCTGTGGAGGTCAGAAGAGGACGTTGGATTCCTCTGGAACTGGAGTTAAGACAGTCCTTAGCGGCTATGTGGGTACTGGGAATCTAACCCAGGTCCTCTGCAAGAGCAGTCGGTGCTCTTAACTGCTGAGCCATCTCTCCAGCCCCTCTTTCTGTTTTCTTAGTGTAGGCACTTAGGGCTATAAATTTCCCAAAAGACTCAAAATGAACTACCACCTGACCTGATCATACCACTCCTGGGTATATACCCACAGGCTCATCCTACTTCAGAGATACATGCACAAACATATGTGCATCTCTCTTCACAACAGGGAAAAGCTGGAAGCAACCCAAGTGTCCCTCAACTGAGGAGTAGATAAAGAAAACGAGAAAATGTGGTATATCTATACAATGCAGTTCTATGCAGTAGTAAAGAAAGACAACACCATGAGCTTTGCAGGTAAATGGATGGAACTAGAAGCCATTAAGCTAAGTGAAGTAACACAGTCCCAGAAAACCAAACGACATATGGTATCCCTCATTTGTGGATCCTAGCAACAAAACCTTACTTATAAGGCAAATTGAGTAATTTTTCTTTTTCTTTCTTTTTTTAGCAAATATAATACCTGATGTTACTATTAAAAAGTACATTAAAATATATCAACTTGCTATTTAATGTATGAATTTTAAGTAATCTCTCTCTCTTTCTCTCTCTCTCTCTTTCTCTCTCTCTTTCTCTCTCTCTCTTTCTCTCTCTCTTTCTCTCTCTCTCTTTCTCTCTCTCTCTCTTTCTCTCTCTCTCTCTCTCTTTCTCGCTCTCTCTCTCTCTTTCTCTCTCTCTTTCTCTCTCTTTCTCTCTCTCTCTTTCTCTCTATCTCTCTCTGAAGGAGGCCCAAAGGGGTTACGAGATTGTAAAACTCCTCTGCCTGGCAAAGTTCCTGGGTTCCCGGTTGGTAGCAATGGATCTTTCGGTTTGTTTTGTCATTTGTTTTTTGTAATCGATGTCTTTTTTATGCTAATGGTTTAGTAATTTACATGCATTTGTCTTTTCGATTGCTTTCTTTTGAATTCACATCCGAGGTAGTTGAACATTCTAATTTTTATTTTATTTTTTTGGTCTTTTTTAAGACAGGGTCTTTTTTTTTTTTTGGTCTGGCTGTCCTGGAACTGATTCTGTAGATGATGCTGGCCTTGAACTTCACAAAGAACTGGCCTGCCTTTTTCTGCCTCCCATAGTGCTGGATTAAAGGTGCACCCACCACACTTGTTCTGCTTAAGGGTGTGTCTTTTAGTAGCCATGTGGGCTGCTAGGGAATCTCATGAGAACCCAGGTCTCTGCAAGAGTAGTCTCGCGTGCTTCTTAACCACTTGGGCATCTCTCCAGCCCTGGCACATTTCATACAACATTTTTTTTTTTTTTTTAATTTTCTCCAGTCCCTGGGAGCAACTTGCAGTCTCCCTGCCCCCACATCCCACTCCAGTTCATGATTTCTGCAATATATGTCTTGCATCTTTTTCTCAGTCTTTTTTTAAGTTTTCAGTGGCAGAGTTTACTGTTCTTGAGTCGCAGCATGTTTACTGTCTTTTAGTCGGGAGTTCTTTGAGCCAGTGTCTTTTTTGTTGGTTTGTTCCCTCCAATTTGTTCTTCGCTCCAAAATATGCATATTATACACGCCACACATATACCCAAATTAAGATGGCATCTGAAAATTTATGAAAACAGGAAATGTATAGGTTAGTTGCAAACATGTTTAGGGCAGTTGCATATTTTTGTTGGTGGCTTGTTGTGGGTATTTGTGTTGTTTGTTTTTAGCAGGGTCTCCCATAGCCCCAGGTCTTGGGCCTGGAACTCTGGTAGAGGCCAGGGCTGGCCTTGAATCCACCATGTATACCAGGTCATCCTTTAATCCTGACTCGCCTGCTTCTGCCTCCAAAATTAAAGGCGTGTTCCACCAAGCCTGGCTGATTATTTCTTTTTTTTTTTTAAAGGGATTCACTTTTTTTTTGGACTATAGTTTTATTATAACTCATTTACAAAATGTATGTGACATTTAACATTAAATTTTCAAATATGACTATGCTATCAAAATAAATATGGAATTAATATATCCTGAATAGTTCATTAATTCTAAGTCCTCATATGTGGAAACCTACTGGATACAAATTCATTTATGAGTCCATAACAAGTTTCATAGTCACATCATCCTTATTTCATTTGTGAAAACAGATTTGTGAAGGCATTACAGGTTTTTATTACCTTAGTCATATTTTGAGTAACATTTTCTCTTTTTTGGGGGGGAGGGATTCACATTTTAAACAGTAGAGCTGTATNTCTTCAGTGTCATGCTGCCTACACATTTATATGCATCCCTCCCCTCCAGCATAATGATATTACTTGGGAATAAAAATGAGTAAAACATTTACTAGGGATATAATAACTTTATTTAGATCTCATACAACTAAAAAAGAAAGTTGCTGAACTTAGTGCTGCCCAACTCGATTATGTTTCTCATACATATTTAGCAAATTGTTATATAGGCTTAAAGATTTCAATCCCTTTAATATCTTCCAGCATGGTTTTCCAGTGCTGTTACATTTGTTGGCATTGTCTACCCTTCTTGGAATTTTTTTTTTTGCGACTCTTGATCTGGCATGATTTTCATACCATCCAGGCCCAGGTTACTCAGCTTGTATTAAGAAATAAAAAAGGAGGACATGTCGAGAACTGAATATTTAGGGCTGCCAGATACAGGTCATTATTTTCCTTAGAGATCAGTTAATTCTAAATAGGCTGAATACTCAGTATGCGAACAGAAGGAATACATAATTCCAAATGTTCTCAAAGCAGATAATTAACTTGGTTTACAAGATCATATAAAATTTAAGTTTGTAATGGCTTATTATAGAGAATCCCAGAAGTCATTCCCATAGCTAGGCAGCAGAGACACTCCTCAGTGCCGTGTTCCCTACAACCAGGCCCATCTTCTGTTTTGTTTTGTTTTTCATGTGTATGAGTGTATTACACCCCCTGCATGGGTGTAAGTGCACCCGTGTCATGCAGTGCCTGCAGAAATCAGAAGAGGGTGTCAGAGCCCCTGTAACTGGAGTTGCTATCCACCTTGTGGGTTCTAGGAATCAAACCTGGATCCTCTGCAAGAGCAGCCAGTGCTCTTAACCACTGAGCCATCTCTCCAGCCCCACCATCTTTTGGTTTGTGCCACTTCCTAGTAATATATCAAATTATGAATGCATCAGGGGATTTACCTGTTGATTGGGTCACATTCCTCAAGATTTGCCAGCTCGGTACTAAGCCTTCAATACATTTACCTTTTGGTGAACACTTCATATTCAAAGCACAGCATTAATCAATAGTAAACATAAGCTAAGCAGCCCTATATTTCCTGGAGCCAGACCAGACTTGGAACATGAAAGACCGTGGTTAACAGCAATGTTGTAGTACGGCCTTTTCCCTCCAGGCATAGTGTGGTCACCCCTTTTCCAGTTTGGAGCAGAGATTACCTTGGCCCCCACAGGCATGGCAATGACTGAACAGCATAACAGAGAGATTACATGTCTGGTAATGGAGCTACTGAAAGTCCCCAGTAGAAGCAGAGAGTCCTCACCCTCCAACCATTACTCTGTCTTCTCCCCACCCCCAAACAGCTGTAAGTGGTCATAGAACGTACAAATGACTTTCACAATATGGAATAATCTGGACTGTTACCTAACCTTGCAACCAAAAGTTCTAATATACACAAGCTCATGGAGCCCTCAACTCTCTTGACCTGAGCACACCTGACCTCAGGACCCCCACCTTGCTCTCCACCCAAGACAGTGAATGGATGTGGGTGTGCAGGGTTAACATATCAGAGTGCTGGAAGCAATGTGCTTATCTCATTGAAAACTAGAAGAATTGAGAAGCCTGTCTGAAATTTTGTGTGATATTCTAGGCCTAGGGATAAAGGGCAAGATTCTCTGATAAGAAAAGGATAGGTTCTGATGTCTACTTTCCTGATCCATGCTGGAGATATTGGTTCAATAAAAGTGTGAGTGAAGCCTGGCTCTAGACCAGAGTTCTGTGAAACATCTAAAGGAACAAGTTCTCAGAGTTCAAGTCTGCTCTTGGCTGTTTCTTTGTTCAGGCATAACTGTAATAGAGCTCAGAGGGCCTCACTGGGAGGTGCTAGGTTATATAGGAAGTAAAAGCTTAACTGAAATGGAGCTCTATGATGCAGCACCCATGAGGTCAGCATTCATGATAGGATGGGATTTTGAGGTGGGGGAGGGGGTTCAGCTGTTTGTGGGTCACCTACACTCCTAGTGTAACCCCTCCCCCATGCCCTGTAATAAGCCCAATAAACTCAGTGGCCCTCCAAGTTGGACTTGAGTGGAATCTTAGTTTGTTCTGTCATCAGAGTCCTCTGTGGGAGAAATGGATGTTCGTTCATGTCTCTCCAGAGAAAGTGAATGCAACCGTAGTGATTCTCAAATCAGAGTCACTCGAAAGGCATTTTCCAAGAGAGCTCTGGGCTTTAACCCTGGGGAGACTGGACCAAGGGAAGATGCTACTGACTTGTTATCAAGCGGTGCTGATGCTGTGGATCTGGAGCACACTTGGAGAGTGACTACTCCTGGAAGTCTTTGAAAGCAGCTGCAGTCATCTTTGACCCTAGGTCCCGAGTTCTGAATCCTCTCTCAACAGTTCCCAACATTTAGAAAGTGGATTCCTTTTGAAAATCCTGATTTGGGCTTCTCTCAAAAAAGTTAGATCCAGCAATAATAAGTCTGAATTCTTCCACAACGCCAGCTGGCTGGGGCTCAGTTCCAGCTGCTCCTTTTAGGGGGGAACATTTGCCTGTCATCCTACCAGGGCACCATTACCCTTAGCTCACATCACTTATTGCTTTTGTAGGCATTCGGGTTTTATATCTCTGCAAAAGATGATGGAGACATAATGTAAAATTTGGAAAAGGAACATGAGCACAGCTGGTTAATGCCCATTCCTTATCCCACGAGATGTGGTCATTCATACAGGTGCCTTCCTAGCAGTGTGACCTGGCCTGCTAGTTAACAATGTGGCCATTCACCCAGGTGCCTTCCTAGCAGTGTGACCTGGCCTGCTAGTTAACAATGTGTTCGTTCATCCAGGTGCCTTCCTAGCAGTGTGACCTGGGCAGCTAGTTAACAATGTGGTTGATCACCCAGGTGCCTTCCTAGCAGTGTGACCTGGCCTGCTAGTTAGCTGTGCTCTCAGGGGTGATGCTTGGTTTAGCGCTCTGCTGTTGCCACCTTCAATTGCTTTTTAAAAATATTTTATTATTTTTTAATATTTTATTTATTTTTATTTTATATATATGAGTGTATTGCCTGCATGCATGTAAGTGCACTCATGTCGTGCAATACCCATGGAAGTCAGAAGAGGGTGTTGGATCCCCTGGAACTGGACTTATAGACTGTTGTCAGCTGCCATGTGGTTGCTGGGAATCAAAGCCAGTCCTCTGCAATAGCAGTCACTGATCTTAACCACTGAGCTATCTCTCAAGCCCTGCCATCTTCAATTTCTTAGTGTGTGTGTGTAGGTATTACATGTCACTGCATATGTGTGGAGGTCAAAGGACAACTTGGAGGAGCTAACTCTTTTCTTTTGCTATATGAGCTCCAGGAGAGCAAACAAACTCAGGTTATCAGGCTCAGAAGCACGTGTCCTTACCACAAGCCAAATTGTGAGCCACGATCTCTTAATAATGTTTGGACAAGGGGCCCTGTATTTTCATTTTGTTTCAGGACCCACAAATCATGTACCTTGTCTTGCAGGCACTTCATCTACATTTGAAGGTGACTTTCTTACCAGCAGATCAGGGAGGGGGATACAATTCCATGATTAGAAATCTAAGGAACACTACAGAAACTGTCTTATTCTGCAACGAGATAATTATTTCATTTTATAGCTATAGCTGCCAAGGTCCACAAAGAGGAAATTGACTTCCTCAAGGTCATGGAGAAACCCTGAAATGGAAGCCAAATTGGAAATCTAAAGTGATGAGTCTGCAAGCTGTGAATACTAAAGCTTCCAGTGAGATGAGTCTGAATCGTCTGCATACAAATGTGCAGACTCCTGCTTGTTACTCATCTGTCAACTCTGGTTCATGTGGCTGAAGCCGAAGGAAGACTGTGGGGTGGGATAGGAGATGATCTTTAACAAATCAGGGAAATGGTATAAGCAGACCTGTTTTAGGATAACGACTGGGAAGGAGGAAAACCTTCTATATGAACCAGTTTACCAGACTTCCACCTAACCCTCAAATTAACTGCAAAGGACAAAGGGGATGCAGGTAAAGCCCACCAATATACTTTCACCCATTAAAAAATGGCCATCAAGGCTGAAGCAAGCACTGGATTTCAGCTGGGTCCACGTAGCTGTGGAATAGCTCAACTGTCGGTACATTTCAGCTACCTGTTGTGGGCTGAGAGCTACATGCATCCAGTTAGAGAACTGGGACCCTGCAGCCAGCTGAATAGAAAGTCAGGATAAGAGTCAGGAAATAAGTCACCTAGTCGCGTTTGCTCCAATGGTTTATGTCTAGTGGCTCTTGTCTCCTGTCCAGATTTCTGCTCAGAGATAGGTCAGGACTAAGGCTTGGGTTTAGAACTGCATCCCATAAGAACCGTGCTTCTCTTGATGATGACAATGTGACCCTAAGCTGGACCAACAAGCAACCCCTCCCTCAGACTGTTGACAGTGTTGAAGTTGTTTCCTTCTCCTCCACTATGGAGCGTGTGTGTGTGTGTGTGTGTGTGTGTGTGTGTGTGTGTGTGTGTTAAATGTATGCAGTATATACACATGCGTATGTAAGGGGCGCTAGAGGAGACAGCTGCATGTCTTGCTCTGTCCTATTCTCTTGAGGCAGGGGCTCTCATTGAACTTGGAGCTAGGCAGGTAGCTAACAAACCCCAGGAATCCTCCCGTCTTGCTCTGGGCTTACAGGCGATCATGGGATGCTGCCTAACTTTTTGTGTGAGTTTTGGGGATTTGAACTCAGGTCCTCATGCTTGTATAGCAAGTATTCTTACCTACTGAGCCATATTCCCAATCCCAAATGTTCAGTTTTTAAGTTTGTGATTAGAAGTGATTTTCTTGCCAACACATCAGAGGAGAATCTGTCTAAATGGAAGTAAAACAATAGATAAAGAGAAGGAAACAGACAAGTTCAATCATAGTATTTGAACCTGTGAATCCAGTTAGGTTTGAAATCAACCTTCTCCTTAAGCTTATCCATATAAGCCAAGAATTTCCTTGTTTACACTAGCCCGAGATAGGGATCTGTCACTGTGATTTGAAAGTGCATCACTAGGTAGGCATGGTAGCACAGCTTTAATCCCAGCACTCAGGAGGCAGAGGCAGAGGCAGGCAGATCTCTGTGAGTTCAAGTCCAGCCTGGTCTACATAACAAACTCCAGGCCAGCTGGGACTAAAGGGAGACCCTGTCTCAAAAAGACCAAAAAAAAAAAAGTGCAATACAATGATCCTCAGCATGCTACTGGGTGCCAGGTGACAAACTGGATGAGCTCCAAGTCATTCCTGCCTTCATGGTTCTTAGGATCCAGTGGAGAAGATGACAATAACCAAGCAATCAGGAAAATAGATAAATAAGTAAAATCCAATCATTACACATGGGGGATTTGTAGACAGGTGGAGCTAAAAAAAAAAATTAAAAAACGAAAAAAGGAGAAAGACAACATAGAAGATTCTCTCCTGAGTTCCCCTTAAGCTGAGGGTTAATGTTATGCAAAGGGAGAGAAGAATTTCTAGCAAAGAAAACAGCAGCTGCTCTTAGATTATAAAAGGCTTCATTTACCCCCCCAATAAAAGAAGGGCTTTATTTATTCATTCATTCATTTATTCATCCAATTACTAAACACCTATTAGCAACATAGCCAGGTGTGGTGGTGCAAGCCTATATTTTCAGCACTAGGTGGCAGAGACAGGAGGATTGCAGCAAGTTCAAGGATAGCTTTGTCTACAAAGTAAGTAGCAGGCCAGCCATGGCTACTTAGAAACCTTGTCTCAAAACAAAACAATAGTTGGGCATAGTGGTACACACCTTTAGTCCCAGCACTCTCTGGAGGTAGAGGCAGAGGCAGAGGCAGGTGGAGCTCTGTGAGTTTCAGGTGAGCCTGGTCTACATATTGAGTTCCAGCTGGGGCTACAGGGAGACTGGTCTCAAAAAGACCAAACAAACAAACAAACAAACAAACAAACAAACGCTAGAGAGATGATTGAGCAGTTAAAAACATTTGCTGTTCTCAAGCCCCCACAAAAGGTAAAGGCTCCTTGCCTCTAAACTGGGATATCTGCAGGAAGAGAGGCAATAAGGCCCTGCTGTTGAAGACCTGATATAAACATGGGAAAGATGTATGGAGACCGCACTTGCAAGTATACAGATGGTCTCTGGGATGCCAGAGAGTGTTACCAAAGACCACTAAACCAATAAAGCAAATATAGGTCTCCTTGAGTCAAGCAAGACTCCTCCGTCAGCACCAGCTACACCTCATCTGCCTGGAAATACTGTGCAGCAGTGGCAGCCATATGTCTGTATATCCCAAATCTAATTGGCTATTAGCTCTCTCCTTGGAGGAATAACCCACGGCTGATGCCACAAGCTTACATCCTCTAATGGTTAGGAGATGTTATAAACCACACGAAGACCCTGCCATACTTAACAGAAGAAAATGTAAATCATGAATTAACATACCATCCAAACATCTGTGTCTATACCAAAGTAACCTACCATAACAATTAGTACTGTTTAAATACCTATATATCTAATTGTGTGTGCTTCATTAGTAGGATCGAAAGGCTATATATTATACTGTTTAAATACCTAAATATCTAATTGCATGTGCTTCATTAGTAGGATCGAAAGGTTATGCCTGGACAAGCTGGCAGCCCATGAAAGAAAACAGCCAGAACTGACTAGAGACCAAGACATCAGCTCCAGAGAAAGTAGAGTGTTTTGCTTCTCATCCACCTGTGCCCCTTTTCTAAGCCTAGGGAACAATCTGCGGAAGAGGGGGCGTGGTAGAATGTAAGGGCTGCGATTGGGGTTAATGGTGAAACTACAACAATATAGACTGGACACTCATTTGATCAACTTGATTGAACATACAAGCCCCCCCTGCTGGATGGTGGGACCCATGAGCTGTGTGGGTTTGGGCACAACTGCTCGCAAATTGGTTTTACATGAAGGATGCTTGTACTCACAAATTATCACTTATTGTTAAAAAAAATTAAAACAAAACAAAACAAAAACAGAAAGATGCAGAAAAGTTACGGCAGAATGCATGATCTGGGATGGGTAGGGGTGGGGTGGGGGGAAAGGGAAGGGGATATATGCCTGAACTGAATTGGAAAATGATGTATGAAATACACAAAGCATCAATAAAAAAATAATATTCATTTAAAAACAAAAACAAAAACAAAAAAAACATTTGCTGTTCTTACAGAGTACCTGAGTTCGATTCCCGATGTCTACATGGTAGTTCACAAACATCTGTAACTCTAGTTCCAGGGGATCAGGTACCCTCTTCTGGCCTGCATGGGCACCAGGCATACATATGGTACACATACATGCATGCTGGCAAAACATTCAAGCACATTTTAAAAGCAACACAATGTTCAGCACAAGGAGACAAAAATTAAAAACAAAAAACAATTCCTAATGAGATAGCAAAATGTACTGAAAGCTACGAAAATGTTCAGAACACTTGATTGAGCAGTTCTCTTTCTAGGAACTTGTCAAAAGGGAGGAAAAAGGATATTCTGAAAGATTTAGCTGCAAAGACATTCATTACATAATTACATTTTTCAACTCTGTTTTGATATCAGAGTGTACACACCATGCTATGTAGGCCAATTGCTTTCACAACCTGAACATATCCACAATATTGGTTCACAGATCAGGAAAGAGTTTATCATCTGCGTTTCAGGAGTGCCCCACGGAAGCACAGTCCTCTACCAAAGAAGGCTACCTATTACCCTTCTAACTATATAGGTTCATGTGCCTCTTCTTACTGTAGGTACATGGAATCACAGTGTCTAGCTTTGGTCACTTGGAAGGAAGATTGGAGAACTTTTGGCTTATTTTGCTTAATGTGTTCATGAGTTCAATACATTGTTTTAAAATGTATTTTTTTTTAATTTTATTTATTTCTGTATGTGTATGAATGTACTGTCTGCATGCAGGTCTGTGCACCCGTGTCGTGCAATGCCACGGAGGTCAGAAGAGGGTCTCGGATTCCCCTGGAACTGGAGTTCTCCTGGAATTGGAGTTTCAGACGGTTCTCAGCCGCCATGTGGGTGCTGGGGATCGAACCCGGGTCCTCTGTAAGAGCGGTCGGCACTCTTAACCACTAGGCTATCTCTCCAGCCCCTAAAATGTATTTTAATTGAAAATTTGTGCATTTTATACATCTTAATTATATTTAGATTTCTCCTACCTATACCCCCCCCCATAGCCTCTCCACAGGATTCCATATGTTAAGGCCTATTGAGTCGAGTTTGTGTACCCAGATGTCTCCTGGTGTGAATTCATCCACTGGAGTCTGTTCAACCTATCTAGAGTCTTTCCCTTAAATAAAATCAATTCTCCCTCACCCAGCAGTGATCAGCTGCCAATCATTTCTTGGCTGAGGTTGGGGCCTCCTACCCAGTTCCCCAGTCCCATTCTGGCTTTTATCTGATTGAGTTCGCAGGGATCTTGTGCATGCTGTTACCTTTACAGTAAGTTTGTATGATCCAGTTCCAAGGAACCTGTAAGGCTGTTTCCTTATGGTCATGCATCACCCCTGCCTCTTACAATCTTTTCTGCCCTCTCTTCTACAATGGTCCCTGAGCCCTGGTAGGAGTCCTACCCAGGGACACATACTCTGTGTCTCTTATTCTCTACACTTTGGCAAGTTATGGCCTTCTGTGTTCATTGACTTCTGTTACATGAGGAAGCTTTGGGTTTTAAAAAATTATTATTTTTTATGTGTATGAATGTACTGTCTGCATGCAGGTCTGTGCACCCATGTTGTGCAGTGCCGTGGAGGTCAGAAGAGGGTGTTGGATTCCCCTGGAAATGAAGTTAAAGACGGTTCTTAGCCAGCATGTGGGTGCTGGGAATCGAACCCGAGTCCTCTGCAAGAACAGTCGGCGCTCTTAACTGCTGAGCCATCTCTCCAGCCCTGAGGAAGAGGAAGCCTTGTTGATGAGAGTTGAGAGATGTATTGGTACTCTCTACCCTTTGTTCCGCCATGTTGCATGAGCCTTGGGTGTAGAGGTTCCACTGTAGATGTCATTTAGAGTTGGGCATCTCACAGACTCTGATTCTCTGCGTGTGACCAGTTGTGGAACTCTGTAATAGTCTCTTGTCTGTTGCAAAAGAAGCTTCTTTGATGAATGGTAGCTGGTATACTTATCTGTAAATATTAAGGTCCATTTTTAACATATAGTAAGAAATTATGTTTGCCTAGGGAAATGAAAGGCGTAGGATTTTCTTTAGGATCTATGCCCATTCCAATCAAGTGAGTTAGCTATATTGTTTACTTGGTCCTAGATTGTTTATTTGTTATGGAGCCCCTTATATGTGACTCATATTTTAAGAATCTGGGAATTACACTACTTAGAAATGCAGCCTTCCCCAGGCATGGAGGAGTAGGCCTTTAATCTCTGCACTCAGGAGGCAGAGGCATATGGATTTCTATGAGTTCAAGGCAAGCTTGGTCTATATAGTGACTTCTTGGCCAGCCAGGTTTAAGACCCCATCTTAAAAATAATAGTAATAAAATAATATTTTCCAATTTTTATATTTTTTCAAATAATTCCTAAGTTGTTAGGATATAAATATTAACCATGGTTTGGGGATCTAACTACTTAATAAACAGAATTTTAGGTATTCATTTTGACCTAGGGGTGCTATAAAAAGATATTAAATGTGACTAAAGTTTGGAAGCAGAGGACTCCAGGCCCAGCATCATGATTCCTATTCTCCTGTTTCTGCTCTTCTGTGACCTCTTCCCTTGAGTACAGGTGTGGCATCTGACTTTATGACCAGAAGAATGGAGCAAAGGGGACAGACTGTGTGTGTGTGTGTGTGTGTGTGTGTGTGTCACTTTTTTCATTGCTGTGACACAACATCTGGCAAAAGAAATTTTAGAAATTTTTGTCTCGGTTCGAGAGTGTACTCCACCATGACAAGTGAAGACATGGCGAAAGCGGCCGTCGCCTCAGGAGCATGAGGCCTCTGGTCCTAGTCAGGAAGCAGAGAATGGTAGAGGCTGCTGCGCAGGCTTTAACATTTCTGTTGAGTCTGGAGTCCAGCCCACAGAACGATACCATCTACATTCAAGTAAGTCTCCCCACTTCAGTTAAACCTCTCTAACAATCCCAGAGGTGTGTGTCCAAAGCGATTTTAAATCCCATCAAGTTAGCAATCAAGATTATGCACCACAGTGTACATGATCATACTGTGTCAGACTGTGACACCGAATTGAGAGGATATTTTTCTTTGTTGGCATGGAACAGGCAAGGTGCCACATGGTGGGTCATTCCACAGAGATGGCCCGTGGAACATGGAGGTAAGGAGAACCCCTGGCTAACATCCAGCAAAGACCTAAAGCCATCTGCTTGCAGTTCACAATGAACAGAATTCTGCCAGTAACTATGGGAACCAGAAAGCAGATCTTTGCTTAGTTGAGTCTCAGATGAGGCTGTCAAGCAGGCCAGCACCTTGAGTGTGGCTGGGTTAGACCCTAAAGCACAAGGCTTGGTTAAGCCATGCCCAAACTCCTGTCTATAGAAACTGCTTATTGTGGTAAGGGCTACATATGTGCTAGTATTTTTACACCACAGCAGATCACTAACATACTTATAGAAATCTCACTGACATAGCATCATTTAGTGAATTAGTGTCATAGTACTTTTGTAATAATAAAAGGTAGAAACTACTTACATTTCTAGCAGGCTTTTAATGAATAGATTATGATACATTTATCTGCTTGACAGATCAATAGGCAGCTGATAAATATCTTGTGGAAAATACCTGATAACAATAGAAAAAAATTCACACTATTACTAAGTGAAAAAATTACTAAGTTGCAAGTTCAGTTATAGTCTCATTATATCAGTTGTGAGTATTGTGCATATCTGCATTGTATAAAGCAATGTAAAATTCTGTGGGGGAAAGAGTACATGTTCAACGACTTTTTGGACATATTTTAAAATTATCTTTAAAGTTGTCAACCAAATTTGACAAAAGTCAACAAAAGACTACACATTATTTTAAAATACACACAATTTTGCACATATGCAATTTTTTTTTTTTTTGGTCTTTTTGAGACAGGGTCTCCCTGCAGCCCCAGCTGTCCTAGAACTCACTAGGTAGACCAAGCTAGCCTTGAACTCACAGATATCTGCCTATCTTTGACTCCCAAGTGCTGGGATTAAAGACGCTCACCACCATGCCCAGGATATATGCATATTTTTAATATCAAAGAACAATTTGCCTTGAAGGAATTTATAGTGTATTGAGAGTATAGATAAAGGTACTATAAACTTAGAGCTACCATGTTGAGGACTTTTGGAAACCCAGTTTAAGACACCTTAACATAAAAAGGAGTAATTGGGTCACAACTCATCTTCCTTGAGTAATTTGTTGTTGTTGAACATTATAATAAAATGTGAAGTTCTAGGCTGTGATCACCAGCCCACCCTATGAATCCTGCTTGTCATCGGCACCATGTGGGTATCCAGCCGAGAGGCAAGGGGATCTTCCCAAAGAAAGGAGGATGTTATGAGCAGAAGAAAAACAGCAACTGTGGGAAATTAACAGATAAGCAGTGTTTCCTGGAGGAGTAGCCCCCAGCTGTGAAGGAAGTGGACCTGAGCTGAGTGTTCGAAGGTGTTTCCAGGTATGTAATGTCAACTGGGCATTTGAGAAGGGAGAGACTGGTGTGAGGCATGGAGAAGGAGCCCGTGGGAAGCAGATTAGATCAGAAGGGGCTTCTGTGTCAGCAAAGGCGATGGGGAATCCGGAAGGAGTGAAGGCAAGGAGGGGTACATCTGGTTGGTTATCTGTGCTTCTTTAGAAAACTACAGAGCCTGGTGTGGAGCAAACAGTATGAGTGATGATATGTGCTCTCTCCCGATGTAGGCTTCTTGAATCTCCAGGCGCTGTGAGGAGGATGGATCTGGGGATCTATCCATCACCTCCACTTAACCAGTGTGTTTTAACTGGTTTTGATCATGATGCCCAGTGGGGCTGGGGATGTAGCTCAGGTAATTTCTCTGAATTGCTCTCACATCCACGTCACTCCACTGCCCTAGACTACCAACTGTGATTGCAGCAAATATGATCAGGTGACTTCATGGTCACCAGGGCTTTATCTCTGGCAGAATGCTTGTCCCATAGTGAGCCCTTACTGCCATTACGGTTATAAAGTGCATATTACTGATAAATAGATGGAGCTATAAGTCAGTAATTCAGAATTCTCATAAACTACAAAGAGTTACATGGATGCAAAAATTTCCATTAGCAACTATCTCTGACCCATATTTATGAGCCTGTAAGTTGGACAATCTGTCAGGGCAGAATACAGGGACAGAAGGGAAGAGGCATCATTGTCATCTAACGGAGCAATGGGTGCTTCCCCATGCACAACATTTGAATGAGTCATACCACTTCCTGGGGATCACGGCCCTCCTCTACAACCCCATATCCCGTTTACAGACTATGAGTAATTTCAGTGGCATATGGAGACCGTGATTCAGAGACTAGAAACCAGAGAGTTTTCCTTGATGGATTAAAAAAAAAAAAGAAGAATTCCAACTCAAAAACAGTACCACATAAACGCATAAGCCAGGTGTGGTGGCCCATGCCTTTAATCCCAGCATATAGAAGCAGAGGCAGGAAGATTTCTGTGAGATGAAGTTAGCTTGGTCTATGCAGCAAATTCCAGGCCAGATGGGACTACAGGGAGACCCTGTCTCAAAAAGACAAACAAACAAAAACAAAGACAATGCAACAAATGAATGAATTACTCTTTTCCTCTGGATGGAGAAATGGCTTTCAAAGTAGGAATAGTGCAAAGGACAAGCACACACACACACACACACACACACACACACACACAGAGAGAGAGAGAGAGAGAGAGAGAGAGAGAGAGAGAGAGAGAGAGCAGTGGTCTATCTTGAAAGTGCATTTGGCCCAAGGAGGGTTTCCAAGGATCATGGGATCTTCATTTCCTTCCCAGTCCTGAAGCATATTGATCACTATCAAGTGTGAAGCCTTTCCTCTGCGTTCTCTGCAACCAAAGTTCTTTGAGTCAGAAGCCAAGTAAACAAGAAGGAGCAGTTTGCTGGAAGGTGAGCCACACTGACAGAGGCTGGACAATGGCTTCCTCCCAGTGGAAGACTCCAGGATAAAGATCTCATTTGGATAAGAGGTTAGATGAGAGGAAAAAAAAGAAAATGGTTTTCTGTCTTTTTCAGAGAGCCAGAAAACATCAAAATGGATGAAGTCATAGTTAATAATCTTTAGTTCATGATGGTACCAGCAATTTAACAATTATAAGTATCTGTCGGGACATTTCTACTCTCGTCACATGGATCTTTTTTCAATTAACCAACGGAGTTAGCATCATGTTCTGGAGAGGGCCTATGGTTTTCCATTAAGGAAAATTAGAACCAGGTAGGCTTGGGTTGAATTCCTGTCTTTAATTTGTGCCATTTCAGTAATTACTCTGGACAAAATACAAAGCACACCTCTCTGAGCCTTGAATTCTTCAGCTGTAAAATTTCAAAGGAGTTCTGAGGGTTAGGAAGTAATATAGACAGAATTCATCATGGTGCTTGGCATACCATGAGTGTTGTAGCAACAGCTGTGAAAGTGATGGTGGTGATGATATAGACAGACCTCATCACTGTTTTGTTTTAATGCAACATAAAGATTCAAGGTCGGGTTCATAGTCACCAGACAGCTAAGTTGATGAGCTGGATTCTCATATAAACACAGAATCAAATAAACCATTCCATACACCAAAGATGACATCTCATGCCATATCCTTCCCCAAGACAGCCAAATATCTTTTCAAATGCCATTAACATATGAAACTCTTCTTGGGTTCCCTAGTCCTAATTAAGCCTATAGGCCTCAGCTGCACCCCAACCCTTCATTGTGTGAAATCCCCCCCCATAGTTTTCAATAATCGCTGCTTTCTACATGAGTTAGTTTGAATGAGTTTAAGAGCTTTGATTCAGCTAAGGAATATGGTTTTAGGCATGCTGTGTGCAAAGGTGTTTAACACATGGGATTTGGGGGTGGAAGCAAGCCAGGAAGAGGGTGTCAGTGTGTGCTGATCAGTGCAACTCGGTTAGGACCAATGAGAGTTCTGTGAGGGGAAGGGAAGGGTAGAAATATGACTAATGTTAAGAGGAATTCAGATAAGGTCACCCACTAAATGAAGTCATGCTACCACTGAGCACTTGAATATATATATATAAGTTATTATAATATATAATAATAAATTGTCTCAGCATTCCCCAAGATAGATTCAGAGAAAGGCAAAGCCCAACCGCCCCCTTTCAGAATATCCAGCTCACAAACCGCCGAAATGCTACGATGTCGATTAATGGCAAAAATATGAGTCTTGCAATCTTTTTCTCAAGGATCTTTTTTTTTTTTTTTTTTGTCTTTTTGAGACAGGGTCTCCCTATAGCCCCAGCTTGCCTGGCACTCACTCTGTAGAACAGGCTGGTCTTGAATTCACAGAGATCCGCCTGCCTCTGCCTCCCAAGTGCTAGGATTAAAGGCGTGGGCCTGCCTCTGCCTTCCGAGTGCTGGGATTAAAGGTGTGTGCCACTGAGCACGGCTTAAAGATGGTTCTTAGCCTCCACGTGGGTGCTGGGAATTGAACCCAGGTCCTCTGCAAGAGCAGTAGGTGCTCTTAACAACTGAGCCATCTCTCCAGCTCCCTCTTGGGGATCTTATAGCCTATAGTGAAAGAATATGATGCACATACCAATGAATACCATTGAAAGTGCCTTAAACGTGCCTTGGAAATGGGAAATTGCTTTGTAAATATCACTGATGTATTATATATTCAAATCAGTAACAGTAACAGTCCAGTGTGGAGGACCAGCTATGCCAAGTACAGAAGCAACACTTTGACCACAGCTGTCTTTTGAAGGAAAACAATGCACCCCAGCACTATTATCCCTTTCAACAGATAAAGATATGGAGTCTCCAAGACACTAAGTTCTTCCCAAGGCCTTGAGTTCAGTGAGGAGCAGAAGTAGAAGTAAATCCACGCCCAGTGGTGAGTGGATATGGAACAGAGATGCCAAGGTAAGTCAGTCAGAAGGCAAAGAGCAAACGGCACTGAAATAGCTGATGGCACGGAAAGGGAATCCTGACCTTTACCTCACATCGTGCATAAAGACTCACAGAGCTAAACAATAGAGTCAAGTAAAAGCTAGAACTATGCCTCATCTAGAAGAAAAGATAGAGAGGGCTAAGGATGTAGTTCGGGGCTAGAGCACTTGCCTAACATGCATGTGGCCTTGGGTTTGATCCATAGCACTAGGAAAAGAGGTTTTTAATGACAGAAACCACAGGAGAAAAATACAGCCGTGAGGTAAGCGAAGCCTCAGGATATAGAAGTATAAACTGTAAGAGATAAAACTTCATCAAAACAAAAATAATTTCTGTTCTTCGAAAGATGTTATGAAACAGCAAAAAGGCAAGCCACAATCTGAATGAAATGTTTACAGGGGAAAACCAAAGATTTGTACCAAGAATATGTCAAGAGATCTGAGAATGGAGTGCGAAGACAGCTCAATAAAAACAGACCAAAGATTTGACCAGCACATGAAAAGGGGTTCAACATGACTCCTTACCAGGAAAATGTAAACTCAGACTGCTGTGAGATACCATTTCATATCATGTGGAATGATGTTACACTTTGGAAACAATTTGACAGCTCATTATCACTTATCATATGTTTTGGTTGTTAGCCTTAGCCTTTATCACTTATCATATAATCCAGAAATTCAATGCCTAAGTATTTGACCCCCCAAAATGAATGCATATGCCCCCCAAAGATCTGTGCATACATGTGCAAAATAACCACATTCATTACAATAAAACAAAACTGGCAGATACTCCAGTGATTAGACAGTTCAGCCAGACCATAGTCCACTAGTCAGCAGTACAAAGGTCACATTAATATTTACAGCATTAGGGCTGAAGAGATGGTTCAAGAACACTGGCTCAGGTAGTTTCTAGCACCCACAAAGAGGCTAAAAACTGACAGTTACTTCAGTTATAGAGGATCTGACGCACCCTCCTCTGACCTCTACAGGCGCTGCGCAACATGGGTGCACTTTTATAAATTCAGGCAATATACTCATAAAATAAAAATAAATAAAATATTAAAAATTATTGACAGCAGTGAGTGATGATTCTTTCCTTCATGTTGAGTGAAAGGGTAGAATCAAAATACTCTGCACTGTGTGATCACCTCCTGCGGTGTCTGGAATGCTGATCTGTACTGGCAGAAGTAAAGCAATGGTTTCCTGTGGCCATGGCGAGGGAGGGCACGGGCTAGAGGAGGTAGGAGAGACTTTTTCTCAAGAGTCTTGGTTGTGGAAGTAGTCAAGAGATGCATGTTTGTTGAAATTTATCAAGTGATTTGGACAATCAACATGGGTGCATGCTACATGTAAACTGTACCCCAGGAAGTAATTTTTATTTATTTATTTTTTTGCTTATTCTATACCATGATTTTATTCAGTTTCTGTGACATTCGATACATCTATAAAGAATGTATCTAATTTTTGGAATGATTTTTGGCTATAGTGTTAACTTTGGTGGTTTAGCCTAACTGCCTGAGAGCAGTCAGTTATCATGTATAAAATTCCAAGGTGATGCGTGTTTCTATGATCTTGATCATTTTCCCTATCTCCCTCCATATACATAAGGCTAATGTGAGAAGAGTACAGTAGAACAAATATCTTGTCACTTTTAAAGTGGAAAACATTTGTTAACATGGAAGCTCCCATGGTACAAGGCCATATAAAAATTCTAAAAAAAAAAAAAGGGGGGGGGGGCTGGAGAGATGGCCTAGCGGTTAAGAGCACGAACCGCTCCTACAGAGGACCCAGGTTCGATCCTCAGCACCCACATGGTGGCTGAGAACCACCTTTGACCCCAGTTCCAGGGGAATCCGACGCCTTCTTCTGACCTTCTCGGCACTGAAAGACACCGGGTGCACAAACCTACATGCAGACAGTACATTCATACACATAAAAAATAAATAAATAAAAAATTCTTAGCATATTGATTATACAAGTATATTTTCTTTTTTTTTAATTTAATTTTTATTGATGCTTTGTGCATTTCATACATCATTTTCCAATTCAGATCAGGCATATTTTCCTTTCCCTTCTACAAGTATATTTTCTACATAGTTACAGTAATATNAAAAAATTTTTTTTTTTTTTTTTTTTTTTTTTTTGGTCTTTTCAAGACAGAGTCTCCCTGTAGTCTTTATTAAGAAGTATATGATCTCAGTATTAATAGTTGCTGAAATTTGGTATTTTTATGCAGCATTTTCTTTTTATTCCAAAACAAAGGGATACTGAAGTATGTAAAGTAAGGTCCAGAGACATTACCAATAAACCAAACTCATAACATTAGCATTAAAACCTTAAAAACAACTTTTGAAACCTATACTAGACCTTTCCTATCAGGACAAAACTACTTGAGAATGGGAATAAGAAAGACATCTGAGTTCCTCTGTGGTGAGAAGACAAAAATTCCAAGCTACTTGATTGCAGCTCACTCACTGACAACTGAAGGAACAAGCAGGTTCCCACCTAGCACTTTTAGGCAACCTTAGGGAGAGTTGGCTTAGCTCATGCTAATGGCCACAGCACTGGCATCATGTGTAAAAACATTTGCATACTGTGACCGAGGTCTTAGTTTCAAGCTATATTGGGGATTTTTTTTTTAAAAATCTTGGGGCTGGAGAGATGGATCAGCGGTTAAGAGTGCTGACTGCTCTTGCAGAGGACCTGGGTTCGATTCCCAGCACCCACATGGCAGCTAAGAACTGTCTTTAATTCCAGTTCCAGGGGAATCCGACGCCCTCTTCTGACCTCTGCGGCATTGCACGACGTGGGGTACCAACCTGCATGCAGACAGTACATTCATACACATAAAAATAATAAATTAAAAAAATTTACAGCCTGAGTTACAGCACCAGTCTGTTAACTTGTTAGTGAAACGGATATAAACTCTTAGAGGTTACAGCCTGATGCCTGAGTTACACACCAGTCTGTTAACTTGTTAGTGAAACGGATGTAAACTCTTAGAGGTAAGTACTAACCAAAAAGTAACCTGATTACACTAGAAAAACTGAAAAATAAGTTATTACTACAGAAACCTCTATAGGGAGCAGAAAAACCAAATCATATAGCTAAATAAACATTTTAAAGCAAAACAGACCAATCACCTGAAAGTTACACAGCATTTGCTATGTTGTAGTTCTGTTCCCCCATTAGACTACAGTTGGACCACAACACTATGTTCATTAATTTCATTTTCTGCATCACTACTGTCGATATCTTCATTATCATCTTCCTCATAGTCTGAAGATTCTGTCATGTTCTGATGTGAGTGGAATTCTGATAAAGCCCCAAATGACTGGGTACTGACATGCTGAAGGTCGAAGTAAAGGGGTGTGTTCTGACACTTCATTTTCTTCTTGACTGCTATCTGTGTCAGAGTCTGAATCGACTTGAGAAGGAACGATTTTCTGCTTGCAGACTGGACAGGTTTTTTTGGCTTTAGTTAGCCAGGCATCTACACGCTTGTGGTGATAAGCATGGGAACAGGGAAGGGTCCCGAGCTTATCCCCAACTTCATATTCATCCAAACGAATAGCACAGACATCACACTCATCCCCTTTTGTGAATTTGTGTACAGGGAGTTTTTTAAGTTGATCTTTACGAAGTCTGTTTCTTCTAGCTCTATGTCTATCCTGGAAAAACTCTGTGATCATAAAAATGACTATCAGGATGAGACAGATGCCCACTGTGATGAAGAACAGGATTGAATAGTATTCCAGGGGAAGATTCAGCTCTGGAACTAAGATAATGTGGCCCCCTTTTTCATAAGTGAATTCATCTTTCAGGGAATTAGCTGATGATTCACTAATAAAGACAGATGGAATGTCAATTTTCTTTAACACATCAACTGTACTTACTGTCATTGGATTCCATGCTAATGAGGTCATCAGAGTCAACACTGTGAACTATGGCTGCTTTATATCCGGCACTCTGTGCATTTAAAACCTTTATATCGAAATTACAATCAAGGCTTCTAATCAATATGATGAAAGCGCCAGATGAATTGTCTTTTAGTGGCGGAGGCACTATAGGTTCACAAGCAGTCTCTGGTTTTGAATTAATCAAAAAACCCCTTTAATCCTTCAGTTGGTAATCTAAAACCAAATCTTGGTGGAAGATCCTCAAATGTCTGAGATGCATTTTCAAAATTATACTGGAAGTCAGGCCCCAGAACCTACGCTCACGGCCACCTCAATGTGGAGAAGTCCCTATCCAGACTTCATGACTGAAGATCCGCACATAGCTTTCCCAAACTCAACCCCACAACTGAGCTGGGACGACAACAGCTCCAGGAAGCTATATTTATTTATTTATTTATTTATTTATTTATTTGTTTGTTTGTTTATTTATTTATTTTTTGGTATTTTTTGAGGCAGGGTCTCCCTGTAGCTCCAGCTGTCCTGGAGCTCGCTCTGTAGACCAGGCTGGCCTTGAACTCACAGAGATCCGCCTACCTCTACCTCCCGAGTGCTGGGATTAAAGGCGTGTGCCACCATGCTGGGCCAGGAAGCTATTTTTAAAGCTGAGCCTCAGTGGCACTGGAGAGATGTCTCGGTGGCTAAGAGTACTTTCTGCCTTTCCCGAGGAAAAGCTTGGTTCCCAGCACCCACATGGCGGCTAATAAGCATCCTTGACTCCAGTTCCAGGAGATCGTACACCTTCTTCTGGTCTCTTCAGACATAAGACCTACAACATGGGGCACATGCATGCATGCAGGCACAATAGCCACGAACATAAAATTAAAATAAATTTAAAAAATAGATTTAAAAAATGATCCTCAAAGCTAGCCCAGACTTCATCAACAGAGGAATGGATAAGGAAAATATGGTGAGTATACATAGTGGAATTATATGCGGGAATACAGAAAAAGTGAATCATGACATTAGCTGGAAAAAGGATGGAACTTGAAATCATTGTGAAATGAAATAATCCAAACTTGGATAAGTACTGCATATTTTCTTTCTTTCCTTCCATTTTTTATATCTCCATTCCTTCATTACTTTCTTTCTTTCTTTTCTTTTCTTTTCTTTTCTTTCTTTAATTAAGACATGGTCTCCCTGTGATCCAGTTGGCCTGGAACTTGATGTGTAGACCAGGCTGGCCTCCATCTCACAGAGATCCACCTGCCTCTCCCTCACCAGTGCTAAGATTAAAGGCCTGCACTACCATTCCCTGTTTACTGCATATTTTCTTATATATGAAATGCAGACTTAAAATTATTTGTATGTGTGTATGTTTAAACGTGTGTGTATGTTTGGTTTATGAAACTAGAAGGGGCCATGAGAGGGGAGAAAGGCATGGGTGCTATACATGTGAAAGGCATGGGTGCTATACAGGCGAAAGGCATGGGAGCTATACATGTGAAAGGCATGGGTGCTAAACATGTGAAAGGCATGGGTGCTATACATGTGAAAGGCATGGGTGCTATACATGTGAAAGGCATGGGTGCTATACATGTGAAAGGCATGGGTGCTATACATGTGAAAGGCATGGGGGCTATACATGTGAAAGGCATGGGTGCTATACATGTGAAAGGCATGGGTGCTATACATGTGAAAGGCATGGGTGCTATACATGTGAAAGGCATGGGTGCTATACATGTGAAAGGCATGGGTGCTATACATGTGAAAGGCATGGGGGCTATACATGTGAAAGGCATGGGGGCTATACATGCGAAAGGCATGGGGGCTATACATGTGAAAGGCATGGGGGCTATACATGTGAAAGGCATGGGGGCTATACATGTGAAAGGAAGCAGAAGGGGCCTAACCAGGGGAGGAAGGAGCCAGCCAGAAACTGGGGAAGGCGTGGGAAAGAGGGAGAGAGGTATGGAGGTGCCACGATGAAGCCCTATACTTGGGCTAACCTAAAAAATTAATAGTGATAATAGTTAAATATACATAAAATAAAAGATCTTTGAAACATGGTATCTAGTTTGCTTTCTGCTCCTGTGATAAAACACTGACCAAGCAACTTGTGCAGGAAAGGATTTCAGCCTACAGTTTACATGTAAAGCCAGGGCAGGAACTCAAGGGCAGGAACTGAAACAATTGACCATGGTGAAATACTACTTGCCTGGCTTTCTTTGGCTTGCTGAGCTATTTTCTTACACAGCCTGGGCCCACCTGTCTAGGTATGATACTACCCACTTTGGGCTGGACCTTCTTGCATCAGTTAGCAAACAAGAAAATGTCCCACAGACATGCTCACAGGCCAATCTAACGGATGAAGTTCCTCAGTTGAAGTTCCCTCTTTCCAGGTGTGTCAAGTGATGAATGAAGCTAACTATGACACATGGTAACGTGTTCTACAAACACCATGGTGGGAAGAAAGCCATTGAGGACAGCTATGCCGTAAGAGATATGGACGTCAGAAATGACAGGGTTAGGAGTGAATTACTTTGTGAAATCAAAAGCCTTTGTGCTTTTAGAGCTTGGCAACCCACAAGCCTTATTAGAAATAGAGTTCTGGAGTGGGCTTGCTGGGGCAAGGGACAGGATGTCGGGAAGGGTCTGAAACCTAGGGCAGTTGACCGGACTTGCTTCTTAGCACCGTCCACCTTATGGCTCTCCTCCTCACACACACTACCTGCCTCCCTTAGACTCATTCTCTCAGGGCTGGAGAGATAGCCTAGCAGTTAAGAGCGCCGACTGCTCTTGAAGAGGACCTGGGTTCAATCCCCAGCATCCACATGGCAGCTGAGAACTATCTGTAACTCCAATTCCAGGAGAACTCCAGTTCCAGGGGAATCTGAGACCCTTTTCTGACCTCTGTGGGTTTGCATGACACGGGTACACAAATTTACATGCAGACAGTACATTCATACATATACAAAAATAAATAAGAAAAAAAAGGAAACTCATTCTTTCATCCCGTAGGGAGGCTTCAGGCTGAGCCCCTTTCTCCCTCCTTCAGCCACAGCCAACTGCCTGGAATAAATCGCACTAGCCTTCAGACGTTCTCATGAGTACGTTCTTTTAAAAAGCTGGAAAGTTGAATTGAGTTGAGGAGTCTGGAGCTATTCTTAGCATCAAATACTATAAAAAGGAAATGCCAATGATAATCTTAGATGGCTGTATTTTTACAAAGGATAATTCAAGCTTTCCTCTGAGAGTTCCCAGTCAGAAGAAATCCTTCATAAAATCACTACCTAGGTCATAGCCTCAGACCCAGTTTAACATTGCTGAGATTCTTTAGGACTATTCAGATCAGGTCTGACTGGAAGAACTCAGATTGCATCCATTTTTATGGACACCTCTTTCTGAGCTGTCTGTGTCTGTTCTATTATAGGAAAATAATTGGTGAGTGAACATATGTACAGATACCATTTGCAAAGAGTAGACAAAGGCAGCAGAGTGAAGTCGGTAGTTGGCAGCAAGCTCTTGTCAGACTTACCTGTACTCCAACCCTGTGTGGTTGCAGGCAAGTTGCTCAAAAACTCATTCTCTACCTTGAGAATCGTATGCTATCTGTTACACAAAGCATACAAACAGGGGATGAGAAAGCAACAGAAATGGTGATGCTCTGTGTTAGAGAAACTATTTAGATCATGCCTTGAGGGGCTGGAAAGATGGCTTGACTGTTAAGAGAACATACTGTGGCTGCGGAGGACCCACATTGGGAGGCTCAAGGAATCTAATGCTATATTCTGCCTCCAAGAACACTGCACCTATGTGCACACACACACACACACACACACACACACACACACTCCTACCTGTAGTTAAAAATCAAATCAAATCTCGAAAAAGAAAAGAGCACCCCTTTTGTTTTTTATTTTCATGCACTTCTAGTCCCCTGTTTTTTTGAGGAACAATTTTATTTTTCTGGTCCTGGCTGGGACTTGAACTCATGGCCTTGTACACACCATATATGCACCTTTCCACTGAGCAACACCTCTAGCTCCCCCACCAGGTTTTAAATGTATCTTTCCTTTTTGAGATAGATTCCATCTAGAAATTTCTTAAGAAAACAGTCAAACTCATGACGAAAGAGCTGAATGTTGTTATTCATAGTAACAAAAAATTTTGAAATAGTCTAAATGTCTAACAATGGAAGTTAAATGTAACATAGATGCTATAAATGATCAATATTTCTATAAAGCAGATCACAAAGTCATAGTTACAGTGTGGGTTCAGTTTGAGGTTGTGGTCTGAAGTGTTGTGGTATTTTTTTGTCTTTTTGAGACAGGGTCTCCTTGTAGCCCCAGCTGGCCTTGAACTCACAGAGATCTGCCTGCCTCTGCCTCCCGAGTTCTGGGATTAAAGGTGTGTGCCACCACTGTTTTTATTGTGGATTTATAACCAGAAACTCTAAGAAGGATGTTTGAATTTTTCCATGTAAAACACAGATACACTGGGAGTGATGGTGCATGCTTTTAATCCCAGCACTTGAGAAACTGAGGCAGGCAGATTTCTGTGAGTCCAAGGTCAGCCTGGTCTACACAGCAAGTTCCAGGCCAGCTGGGGATACAGGGAGACTCTGTCTCAAAAAGAAGAACAACAACAGGCCCAACACAGATACTGAGATACTTGTACACATATAAAAAACACAGACTTTGGCTTAAGAGTGGTTTTATGTGTGAGTGGAGCTTTTGAGAGGAGTTTTGTTTCATCTATTTGTATTTTTTATAGAAACTATTGCTTTTATATAGAAAAAGGGAGGGGGAAATGAAGGTGTGAGTGATACAAACCTGTGATCTCAGTTAATTTGGAGGCAGATGCAGGAGGATTGAGAGTTTTAGTGAACCTGGGATATATAATGAGACAGGAAGGAAGGAAGGAAGGAAGGAAGGAAGGAAGGAAGGAAGGAAGGAAGGAAGGAAGGAAGGGAAAAAGGATAAAAATGAAAAAATCAACAAAGCAAGTTTAATAAACATAAAACAAATATAGAAACGGCATGGTGTGCAAACAGTGCCTCTGCTTTACTTGACATTTCTAAGAACTCCAGTTCCTTCATTTTCTTTCCAAAATATGCTGAATCACTGTGTGACACTGGCCAGTTCCTCCCCATCTCAGGCCCAGTGCTCCATCTATGAAATGTATGTGCTAAGCTAGATCAGGGATAGCAAATTACTTTCACTTTGTTGTCCCAGGGATTTGTTGAGACCACCTCTATGAAGAGAAAGGATGTCTGATAGAACATGAGGATGTGCGACAGACTAGTAATGTCTGCCCTGGACACAAGAATGAGAATGGACATGGAGAGCCGCACAGTTCCTGTGCGTAGACCAGATAACTGTACAAGCTTTCTTACAGTTCTGTGTCTGGGTGTCCTTAGGCAAAAGCGTCAGCTGCAGTTTCAAAGTTATAGGGTTGGAGATCCTGACTTCGTGTGCTCCATTTTGGCTGGGTTGTACTAATTTGTTCATTTTCCGCCTTATGTCACAGAATCCAAGATGTAACCTAAAATTTACTCAAGGAGAAAAAAAATCACCACATCAGGTGTCTCCAGTTGTGCTTACAGATCTACTGTCTCCTATCCCCAGACCAAGAAATAAATCCACAGCTGTTTTTTCAGCTTCTTGAATATGAAACGATTTGGAAGCTACAGCTGTCACAGGCATAAACCTGATCTTAGCTTTGTCCTTGATCCATATCTCATGTTTCATGGAATTCAAAAGCCAGACTTCTGGGGGGAGGGGGTTGGTTCTGGGACATGCTTCTAATTATTACCCTCCCCAAAGCAGAACTGCCTCATGAACACTCACTAGTGGATTTTCCAGCATGAAGTGGAATCCATCAATATTTTCAATCGTACCCATGCCCACGGGGGGGTGGTACCATTCTCAAAATCATATCAAAATCACCCAACTTTACCCACCCGCAAGTAAGCATATGTTCTTGGCAAAGCTCAGCATTAGGCTCTGGAGGATATCTGCAGGAAGCGGCAGTCTGAGGGTGTAATGCATCTCAAGTTAACTACGCTAATCTACCATAGCTTCCATAAAGAACAGCAGGCTGTATTCAGGAGTCTGGGCAACAGCTGTGCTTTCCAAACCAAGACAGGGTTCAGAAAGATGATCCATATGGGAGCTGTGTGTTTCAGCAGGATTTGGTGGGACTTTCCCACTCAAATGGCCCTTTGTGCTTTTAAAAGCTGGGACACTGACCTCACGCGTGGCTAAAGCATGATGGATGTCTTGGAGTTCTCCATTTACATTTGGCTGGTGGCCAGAACTGAGCTGTCAAAATGCCTGGGTGACTGATGGACAGTGCCGGGCTTGTTCTGACTTGTTTGTAGTGGGTGGATTCTAGTCTTCTAGCTCTGTCCAGGTTTGATAAGCTAAACAAAGCCCGACTGTTACTAAGACTGATTCCAGGGTTCCTCTCAGAATGTCAGAATTCAGGGTCCTTAATCAGTGGGCTCTTTTGTCATCTTTATTTATATTCAGCATCTTTATCTGCTGCAGGGTCTGGTCTGACAAGACTGGGGTGTCAATCTTGTGCTTGTTCTCAGGTAGTTTCTGTCTCCTTTGTCTTTCTACCTGTCCGCATGGTCCAACTGCCCTCTCAGGAGACTTTGCAGGTGAGAGGTGATTCCGGAATCATCTCTCTGGATGGTACTCCTAAGTACAGGGACTCGGAAGTTGGTCTGCGGCACCCTGCCACCTGCTAGCATCGCTAAGACTATTTAACTCTCCTAGGAGGGTGCTGTGCAAGGTTTTATGTTCCCTTCTTTTTCCTTCAAACCAAAATAAAGAAGGGACTGTTTTATCTTCTGGTGAGGAGTTTGTTAAATTTTTCTTTGATTTATTTATTTTATGTATGTGAGTGTTTGCATGTAAGTGCAGCCATGCAAGCAGTACCTGCAAAGGTCAGAAGAGGGTTTGGGATACCCTGGAACTGGAGTTCCATGTGGGTACTGGGAACAGAGCCCTGGTCCTCTATAAGAACAGCCTGTGCCTGAGATACCCAGCTTGTGATCTGAACAGTTACTGGGGTTTCAGCCTTGTCAGAGTATAGACTGCCATTGTTGGACTACCTGGGCTGTATCATGAAGGCCAGTACAGGAAGATCAAGACAAGATGCGTGCTTACTGGACTTCATTTGGGGGACCATGGGAGGGAAAGACCCCAGTGTGGACACAAGGGAAAGATGGATGATTGTTTGGGCTTGCCAAGGAGGAGCCTTCAAACACTTCCTTAAGGAAAACATGACATCTTTTAGNAGGGAGGGGCCTCAGTTGTTCCCCAGCTAGTAGATAGGGAGTTGGGAATGTCACGGATGCTGGGCCTCTCTCTCACCTACTGGGAGCCGGATGAGCCTCTGGGCCTGTCTCCTACTCGTTTAAGGTTTTAACAGCACATGCATAAATGATGATGTCCAAACATTTGTTAGACTTGAAAATTCAAGTATGGTTTAATTTGGAATGACTAACCAGATTAACAAACATATCCATCATCCTACTCTTATTCTTTACTCGTTTTTTTGTGTGTTTTTGAGACAGGGTCTCCCTATAATCCCAACTGGCCTGGAACTCACTCTAGTCCAGGCTGGCCTTGAACTCACAGAGATCCACCTGGCTCTGCCTCCCAAGTGCCAGGATTAATGGCGTGCACCGCCATGCTTTACTCATTTTTCGACATCTTTTAGGAAAAAACAAGTCCTCCAATTCAAGTGATATGTGTATGTAGGTATGTATATATTTATGTATATATGTATAACTATGTATATATATATAACTATGTATATATATATGTATATATATTGAAGCAATACAAGTTAGAGAGAACAACAAAAGAACTGAAAAAAACTCTGGAAAGACTCAGAAAAAAATGCAAGACATGTATGGCAGAGTGCAGGAACTCAGGTGGAGTGAGGGCATGGAAAGGGAAATGACTCTAAATTCGATTGAGAAATGATGTATGATGTATGGGGAAAAGTTTAATAATAATAAAAAAATAACAGCCTGTGCTCTTAATTAAGGAGCCATCTCTATAGCCCCAGAAGCTGAGTTTCTATAGATTCCAGAATAGTTTTGAAATCTTAGTTCCTTTAAAAACTTTGGTGGAGACTTAGGGTGGCTTGGGACTATATGTAAGAGAAACAATGGCAAGAAAGAACTCAAGAGGGAACAGCCAAGTAGCTATGTCATTAAAAGCTCTGCACCCAGAATTGAGGCTGTAAGCCTAGCCTTGGGTCCAAAGGAATGATCTGCTGAAAGAGACTGCAAGATGGCTGCACACAAGTTGTATTCCTAGATTAGTAGTTCACAGTGGACATATAGCTCAACAACTGAGAGCTTCTGGTTAAGATACCAACTTCTAGTGAGTTCAGGAGACAGAAACAGAGTGAGAACATACAGAAAGAAAGATACTTAGGATAAACTCAATGTGCATGCCTTCTTTGAATATTGACTCTGCCAGTTGGAAGGAGAAGAAAAGGCAGAGGACAAGGAGAAAGAGGAAGAGGAGGAGGAGGAGAAAGAGGAGGAGGAGGAGGAGGAGGAGGAGGAGGAGGAGGAGGAGGAAAAAGAAAGCCATTTATGAGATATGAAAGCTGAGAATTGGCTACTTAATGATCAATGACTGATCACAATTTGGGGTGCAGAGATGGAGTCTATTAAGATTTTATTTATGTATGGTTTTTGTTTGTTTAAATTTTCTTTCTTTCTTTATTTGCATATGAGTGTATTTCCTGCACTGTATGTAAGTGCACCCATTTCATCCAAAAGCCACAGCGATCAGAAGAGGGCATCAGATCCCCTGGAACTGGAGTTAGACAGTTGTTAGCCACTATGTGGGTGCTGGGATTCGAAGCCAGGTCCTCTGCAAGAGCAGTCAGTGCTTTTAACTGCTGAGCCATCTCTCCAGCCCCAATATTTTATTTATTCTTTAAGTTTTTTACATGTATGAGTATATGCCTGCATGTATCTAAGTACACCTGTGTTGTGTAGCGTCAGTGGAGAGCAGATCTCCTGGAACTGGAGTTATGGTTGGTAGTTAGCTGCCTGTAGGTTTCAGGATTCAAATCTAGGTCTTCTGCAAGAGCAGCCAGTGCTCTTACCCACTAAACCATCTCTCCAACCCACTAGTTTTTTGGTTTGGAGGGGACAGGATTTCTTTTTGGCCCCTGCTGGCTATAGACCAGGTTGGCCTGAATATCACAGAGATTTTCTTGCCTCTACCTCCTGAATATTGGAATTAAAAAGCATGCACCAGCATACCAGACAAGAAGATCTATTTTTTAAACAATTTTAATCATGAACATTAAAGGAGAGATGCTTAGAGAAATGACAGTACAGGTGCGGGCCTTCTCCTGAGGCACAGGAACCCAGAAGTCGCTCCAGGCAGGTAGATTTTAGGGTAGATTGTCTCCTGGGGTGCTGGAAAAGGGTTCCAACTCTGAACCCTTTTGTAGGGGGTGGCTTTCTAGGCAGAGCCACCCCTCGCCTTTGCAGCCTGTGACCGGCAGGTCAGGTTTGGTGCCTCTGTGGCTTTGTGTGGACCAGTTCCTGAGGCACAGGAACCCGGAAGTCGCTCCAGGCAGGTGCTGGGGTGCAGGCTAAGTCAGGCATATCCCCCCCCAACTGGAATTGGTGAGAGAGTATCCAAGTGGACTTTTTTTGAAGAACCTTCAGAACAGGAAGAGAAGAGTGACTTAGGCTTCCAATATCCAATATATAAACAAAATTGAAAGCCTGAAACCTAGACAAGTCAATACTCCATAAACAAGGAGGAGGAAAGAAAAAAAAAAAAGCATCAGAAGGAGGCAAGCAAAACCATCCGCTAACATAGTGAAAAGACATTTGTGATTTGAATCACAAAAGGGAAACCCACATGCCAGGGACACGACAAAGGGACAACATGGGAAAGGCACAGGATAATCCCGCACCAGGCTCTACCAAACCTGTAGGAGATAGCTACAATGGGATCCCCCTGGAGGTGACCCAAGGAACAGATCTTAGAGGAATAATTGCAGACCTATGCAGAGAAATTAAAGAAAATAAAGAAGAATTCAGAGAACTAAAGAGAGAGAATGAAAAACTCAAAAAGGACCTAGAGGGATACAATGACAAACTTCAGAAAGAACTAAAGGAACAGATTGACAAACTCCGGAAAGAACTAGAGGGAGAAAAAAATAAAGAATATAGAGAACTAAAGAGAGAGAATGAAAAACTCAAAAAGGACCTAGAGGGATACAATGACAAACTTCAGAAAGAACTAAAGGAACAGATCAACAAACTCCAGAAAGAACTAGAGGGAGAAAAAAACAAACTCCGAAAGGAAGTAGAAACACTGAAAAAGGAAGCCAACCAACGAAGTAAGGAGCACCAAGAAGAGATTGAGAAGCACCAAGAAGAGATTGAGGAGCTCAAAAAGGAAATGGAAGTACTAAAAAAAACACAGGATGAAATGAAAAAGGAATTAGAACACACATTCAATCAAGAAGAAAGGAAAGGAAAAAGCCTCAGAAGTAGAATGGAGGAAGCAGAACAAAGAATATCAGATCTGGAAGATAACACAGAGCAATTAAAAAGCTCAAATAAAGACTATGAAAAATTTAAAAATACACAAACGTGGAACAACCAGGAAATATGGGACACTATGAAAAGGTCAAACGTCCGTATCATAGGAATAGAGGAAGGAGAAGAATCTCAAGAGAATAGTATTGATCAGATCTTCAACAGAATAATAGATGAAAACTTCCCCAAACTAAAAATAGACAAACCCATACAAATACAAGAAGCACATAGGACCCCAAACAGACAAGATCAGAAAAGAAACACCCCACGCCATATTATAGTTAAAATGCTAGATGCCCAAAATAAAGACAAAATTCTGAGGGCTACAAAAGAAAAACAAGTCACATACAAAGGGAAACCCATCAGAATTACAACTGACTTCTCGCCTCAAACCATGAAAGCAAGAAGAACATGGAGCAAAGCATTCCCAGTGTTAAGGGACTACGGATGCCAACCCAGAATACTTTACCCAGCAAAAATGTCGACTATACTTGAAGGAGAGAGAAAAATCTTCCATGACATAAACAAGATGATGGAATACATGTCTGGAAAACCAACTCTTCATAAAATACTTGAAGCAATTCAAAGGGCAGAAGAGAGGAGCAACAATCCTCAAACACCTAGGAAAAGAAACTAATAAAAACATAACCATAGGAGCAAAATCAGAGGCTAGAAGTCCAAATGGATAATAAAGTGAAAGGAAGCAACATCCATCTTTCAATTATAACCTTAAATATTAATGGGCTAAACTCCCCAATCAAAAGGCATAGACTGGGAGAATGGATTAGGAAACAAAACCCATCTATATGCTGTCTACAAGAAACCCATCTCAATTTCAAGGATAGGCACCAACTTAAGGTGAAGGGATGGAAGAAAGTATTCCAAGCAAATGGTACCAAAAAGAAAGCAGGTGTGGCTATTCTAATATCAGACAAAATAGACTTCAAAGCAAAAGAAATCAAAAGAGACAAAGAGGGCCATTACATCCTTATTAAAGGAACAATTGACGATGAAGATTTCACAATCATAAATATATATGCACCAAACATCAGTGCACCAAACTTTATAAAGACAATTCTTCAGGATCTCAAGGCACAGATTAACCCCAGCACACTAATACTAGGGGACTTCAATACCCCATTAAGTCCTCTAGACAGATCAACAGGACAAAGGATAAACAGAGAGACATCTGAACTAAATGACACAATACACCAAATGGACCTCACAGACATCTACCGAATATTTCACCCAAACACCAGAGAATACACTTTCTACTCAGCACCTCATGGAACATTCTCCAAAATAGACCATATACTGGGACACAGGGAAAAACTCAACAAATATAAAAAGATTGAAATAATCTCATGCATTCTATCAGACCACAGTGCAATAAAACTCAATATCAACACCAGAATAAACCCTACAACCTACAGGAACACATGGAGACTAAACAACACTCTCCTGAATAATGAGTGGGTCAAGGAAGAAATAAAAAAAGAAATAAAAACATTCCTGGAACTGAATGACAATGATAAAACAACACAGCAAAATCTATGGGACACTCTTAAAGCAATCCTAAGAGGGAAGTTTATAGCTCTAAGTGCCCACATTAAAAAAACAGAAAGAGCACAAGTGAACGATCTAACACTGCAGCTAAAAATACTTGAGAGACAACAACAAATGAACCCTAAACGGAGCAGACAAGAAGAAATAACAAAAATCAGAGCAGAGATCAATGAAATAGAAACAAAGAAAACCATACAAAAAAAATCAATGAATCCAAAAGTTGGTTCTTTGAGAGAATAAACAAGATAGACAGACCTCTAGCCCAGTCCCAGAAAAACAAATGATGAATGGTATCCCTCATCTGCGGATGCTAGCGCCAATAACCCAGTTGTAACTATCTCTTGTGGAGAGGGATGCATATTAAAAGAACAACAGAAAGACTGCATCAGAAAACTGACTGAAATGGTGAATCGTGAGGGGTGGGATGGGCGGCAGAGGGACACGGGTCTATATTCGATTAATGTATATTTAATTGACGTGAGTTCAACAAGTATCCATTTTTGCCCAGACTCTGCTTACAGGTCACATGGTGTTTTAGAACTTAGTAAAAATAATTATGTGTATATTAAACAACATTGGTTTAAAGGTTCTGATAAAAACTGTAATGCACCTGAGTTAATTGGAAATATAAATTGTTGTTGTCCACATTTGTTTTACATAAAATGTGTATAACAATAACTTTGGAATTGGCACATACAAATGTTCTCTATAATTTTTCTGCTGTACAATATCATCTTGTAGCATTCTCTTTTACCTGTAGGATGATTTAACTTAAAAAATTAATTTTGCTTCCCAAGTTAACCACATACCGTCACCCAAAACAGCCTGGGTGAATTTGATGAAATCTGCGCCTTCACTCCTGCCTATAGGTGTGTGTAATACAATTGCCTTTTTGAGACTCATGGGTCAAAAAACAAAAACCTAAAATAAAAAGGGGGGCTACAAATATATATGAAACCTTTTTGTCAAAAACTTTGCAATTCAAATCTTAAAACTAACTATGGGAAAAGATTTGTATGTTCCAACAGGTCAAAATGTCACCAACTTAATGGCTGAGAAAGAAAAGATAGAGCATTGCATTGTCTAGGATGTATCAGGAAGTGCCAGCACAAAGGTTGGCCCATCTGAACATTGAAAGGAAGAAAAGCCTCAGACTGCTACAGACATCAAACCCCTCTGTGGATCCTACTTGTAACAACTATTTATAGTGAGTCCTAACGAAACTTACCTTCTAGGTGCCGCAAAGTTTTAATACAAGAGACTTTCTTACCTCCCCTCCACAGAACAAGGAGAAATATGATGATGATGAGGTAGTTCTCTAACTGTAAATTGGGGCCAACTGTTATAGAGGTAATCTCTTATAAAACCGGTAAAACTGCCTTCTTTAATTGACTAATAGACATAGGAACTGTGAAAAGGATTATTCTCTATTCAGAACCAAATATAATACTAAAGTCTCCTTAAGCTGTGCACTTAAGCAAAATATATTAATACAGGAGAGCT